>CM077031.1:92774259-92926759 GCA_039090855.1 Macrothele yani
CATACTAGAAATCAATACTCAATGAGGATAATGGCTGTGGAATAAATCTCGCTCCTGACCTTTGACCCCATTTTCGCTCATTTTCAATAGGGTTCGTCCCCAGGTGTTCCCCTACCACATACTAACATTTCATCGAAATCGAACAATTTTTACGCAAGTTATGAACTATAAGGGCAATGGAATGAATCCCGCTTCTATATCCTGACCTTTGACCCCACTTCGGCCATTTTCAATAGGGTTCGTCTCCAGTAGTTCCCTACCCCATACTAAAATTCCATCAAAAGCGAACCATTTTTACGCGAGTTATCTTGCGAATGGACAGACAGACGGACAAAGCTGGAGTATATACAGGGTTGTCCAAAACAATGGAAACACCTCGCTGAAAACAGTGGCTTTGGTATGTGCTGCTTTTTGAGTAAAACAAATATGTAGCTACAATTTCTTTTGTAAAAAAGTGTTGCTTATAGTCTCGAGGGTCTGTGTGACTGCATTGTACGTTGATGTTTGCACAATTTCGTTCCAGGTGAAGGCACAAATAGTGACCTGTCGGAGTTCCAAAAAGGGCAGATTGTAGAATCCCATCTGGTTGGTGGCACAGGTATTGGGGGTATCGAGAGGTACCGTGTCGAAAGTCACGACAGCATACAATGTTCACGGCTCAACATCATCTCCGAGACACAACTGTGGAAGGAAAACCAAACTCACTGCGAGAGACAGGAAGACATTAAAGAGGATTGTGACAGCAAGGAGGAAGACCACGGCGACGAAAGTGACTGCTGAGCTTAATGCACATCTCCAAAACACAGTGTCGACCCATACCGCGCGAAGGGAATTGCATAAGCACAATATTTACTGCAGAGCTGCGATTGCAAAATCCCTGGTGTCACAGGTGAATATGAAACGGAGACTACAATGGTGCCAGGGACATAAAACGTGGACTGTGGATCAATGGAAACATGTCTTGTTTTCTGATGAATCAAGTTTCTCACTATTCCCCACCACAGGACGGGTTTACTTGTGGAGAACCCCCGCAGAAGCCTACAACCCAGACTGTCTCCTTCCTACAGTGAAGCATGGGGGCGGTTCCGTAATGGTTTGGGCCATGATCTCGTGGTTTGCAGTAGGTCCCATTATCAACTTACACGGACGGATCACTAGCGGTGACTACGTCATCATTTTGGCGGACCATGTGCATTCAATGGCGCAGACATTGTTCCCGTCGGGGGATTGCACCTTTCAAGATGATGATTCACAGAAGTCAAACTGTTCAATCATGGTTTGAGGAACCTGAGGATGAAGTCGCTCACCTTCCCTGGCTTGCACAATCACCGCACTTAAACATCATTGAGCCCCTGCGATCTGTGTTGGAAAACAGAGTGCGATCCCGTGATCCTCCTCCTGCGTCTCTCAAGGAATTGGAGCAGTTTCAGCAGGAAGAATGGTACAACATACCACTTACCACCATCCAGGACTTGCATGCGTCCATTCCAAGATGGATTCAAGCAGTTTTAAATGCCAAGTGTGCTCCCACGTCATATTAGGTGCGAATCACCTATTGTTTCAAGGTATTTCCATTATTTTGGACAACCCCTGTACGTTTCTTCAGCCCACGCGTCAAAAAAGCTCTTCGAAGTACAGTTCCTCATGTTAGTTTAAATAACATTTAAAATAGTTGCATTTTAATCGAAAAACTTAAACAGAAAAAAAAGATCGTATGTAAGCAAGGTCGGCTAACCCTTTTTTACGCTTTCCAACCGTAGGTTGAAGAAGCGTATATGCTCCAGCTTTTTCCGTCCGTCCGTCCGCACGATAACTGGCGTAAAAATAGTTCGATTTCGATGAAATTTTAGTATGTGGTAGTGGACCACCTGGGGACGAACCCTATTGAAAATGGGACAAATGGGGTCAAAGGTCAGGACGTATGAGCGGGATCCATTCCATTGAACTTATGCGTCATAACTTGCGTAAATATGGTTCGATTTCAATGAAATTTTACAATGTGGTAGGGGACCACCTGGAGACGAACCCTATTCAAAATGGGTGAATTGGGGTCAAAGGTCAGGACATAAGAGCGGGATGCATTCCATTGCCTTTATGCGCCATAACGTGCGTAAAAATGGTTCGATTTCGATGAAATTTCAGTATGTGGTAGGGGACCACTTGGGGACGAACCCTATTCAAAAATGGCGAAATGAGGGTTAAAGGTCAGGATATAGGAGCGGAATCACTTCCATCGCCATTAGGCGTCATAACTTACGTAAAAATGTTTCGATTTGGAAGAAATGTTAGTATGTTGTAGGGGCCTGCCTGGGGACGAATCGTATTGAAAATGGGCGAAATGGGTCAAAGGTTAGGACACAGAAACGGGGTCTATTCCATAGCCCTTATACATCATAACTTACGTAAAATTGCTTCGATTGCGACAAAACTTTATCATGTGTAACGTACCAGGAGATGTGACGTACCTGCCAGAAGGACGCACACGACATAAAGGCAGATAGGAATCAAAATAAAACGTCCGCGTAGCTCAATTGGTAGAGCAACTTATTCCGGAATGAGGAGACCCGGGTTCGAATCCTGGCGCGGAGAAATTTACTTCGTTATACATGTTATTTCGGAGGTATACTGAACCAGTTCTGTTAAATATCATTGAAATGGGATCAAAGGTCAGGGCGTAGGAGTTAGATTTATTCCACACCAATTTTATGATTTCTAGTATGTTGGAAAGCGTATCATATTCAATGCATTGCATGATTTTACTAACTTGTTCTTATTAGCTCTTAACAAAAATTCCATCAAAACGTAAAACTTCCACGGTATTCTGAGGACGAAATGAAAGGGGACAAAGTGAACTGTGGACGAAATGAAGTGAACCAAGAGAACGTGGACGAAATGAACACAGGCGAAGTGATAGTGAACTCATTTGTCAGCCTTCATAAGAAAATGGAAGAGTTCACGATTTCTGATTTTATTTTTTAACATTCCTATTAGATTTCCTTCCTAACTTATAGTTGCTCTCTGGTCGCTTTATCGGGCTTTTCTTTATTATTTTCGCGAAGCTTACAAAGTAAAGGGAAGTCCGTTCACTCTTTAGCATTATGCTTTTCTTCGTTTAGCTTTCTCAAAGTGAAGCAGTCTACTATTCTTCTATAACGATTTCGTGCCCTTATCGTTTTCTCACGTCTGGTGTTTCGATTTATAGTTCTCTTGAGAAACCATAAATCTGGATTTCATTGCATATATTTTTCCAAATGTTACTTTAATCATGTTTTCGTTTCGGCACTCCATTATCGACTTATTTGGAGTATTTTCGGCTTAGGAAAGATAACGGCTCAGAACAAGACTTTCCGTTTGCATTTTAAACATTTACATTATGTTTCCTTTGGAGTTTGTAATGTTGTTTGGTCGCTTTGCTGCGCAATTTCATTTTGCCTTCTGCTGACGAAGCAATTTTCTGTTCTTGTATAACGTTGTTCCCCATTTCGCGCTCTCTCTCTCACGCTTACTCGCATTTAGTATTTTCTCACAGTAAATCGGTTCCCTCCTATTGTATCACGCTTTCCTAATTTATCGTTTTCTCAAAGTAAAGAATTTCTCTCCTATTGTATGACGCGTACCCGCATTTAGCCTTCTCTCAGAGTAAATCGGTTCCACCCTCTTCTATTGCGCTTTCTTTATTTAGCGTTTTCTCACAGTAAAGCATTTCTTTCCACTTGTATGACGTGTACCCACATTTAACATTCTCTCAGAGTAAAACGGTTAGCTCCTCTTTTATCGCGCTTTCATCATTTAGCGTTTTCTCACAATAAAGCATTTCTCTGCTCCTTTATGACGCTTACCCGCAGTTAGCATCCTCTCAGAGTAAGACGGTTAGCTCCCCTTCTATCACGCTTTTTCCATTTTGCATTTATCTCCTCTTGTGCGACGTTTTACCCGCATTTAGCATTCTCTCAGAGTAAATCGGTTCCTTCTTCTTCTATCACGCTTTCCGTATTTAGCGTTTTCTTACAGTAAAGCATTTCCTACCTCTAGTATGATACTTACCAGCATTTAGCATTCTTTCAGAGTAAAACGGGTCCTTCCTCTTCTATCACGCTTTCCGTATTTAGCGTTTTCTTACAGTAAAGCATTTTCCTCCTCTAGTATGATACTTACCCGCATTTAGCATTCCTTCTTCTTCTATCACGCTTTCCGCATTTAGCGTTTTCTCACAGTAAAGCATTTCCCTCCTCTACTATGATGCTTACCCGCATTTAGCATTCTCTCAGAGTAAAACGGGTCCTTCTTCTTCTGTCACGCTTTCCGTATTTAGCGTTTTCTTACAGTAAAGCATTTTCCTCCTCTAGTATGATACGTACCCGCATTTAGCATTCCTTCTTCTTCTATCACGCTTTCCGCATTTAGCGTTTTCTCACAGTAAAGCATTTTCCTCCTCTAGTATGATACTTATCCGCATTTAGCATTCTTTCAGAGTAAAACGGTTCCTTCTTCTTCCATCACGCTTTCCGCAGTTAGCGTTTTCTTACAGTAAAGCATTTTCCTCCTCTAGTATGATACTTATCCGCATTTAGCATTCTTTCAGAGTAAAACGGGTCCTTCTTCTTCCATCACGCTTTCCGCAGTTAGCGTTTTCTTACAGTAAAGCATTTTCCTCCTCTAGTATGATACTTATCCGCATTTAGCATTCTTTCAGAGTAAAACGGGTCCTTCTTCTTCCATCACGCTTTCCGCATTTAGCGTTTTCTTACAGTAAAGCATTTTCCTCCTCTAGTATGATACTTATCCGCATTTAGCATTCTTTCAGAGTAAAACGGGTCCTTCTTCTTCCATCACGCTTTCCGCAGTTAGCGTTTTCTCACAGTAAAGCATTTTCCTCCTCTAGTATGATACTTATCCGCATTTAGCATTCTTTCAGAGTAAAACGGGTCCTTCTTCTTCCATCACGCTTTCCGCAGTTAGCGTTTTCTTACAGTAAAGCATTTTCCTCCTCTAGTATGATACTTATCCGCATTTAGCATTCTTTCAGAGTAAAACGGGTCCTTCTTCTTCCATCACGCTTTCCGCAGTTAGCGTTTTCTCACAGTAAAGCATTTTCCTCCTCTAGTATGATACTTATCCGCATTTAGCATTCTTTCAGAGTAAAACGGGTCCTTCTTCTTCCATCACGCTTTCCGCAGTTAGCGTTTTCTTACAGTAAAGCATTTTCCTCCTCTAGTATGATACGTACCCGCATTTAGCATTCCTTCTTCTTCTATCACGCTTTCCGCATTTAGCGTTTTCTCACAGTAAAGCATTTTCCTCCTCTAGTATGATACTTATTCGCATTTAGCATTCTTTCAGAGTAAAACGGGTCCTTCTTCTTCCATCACGCTTTCCGCAGTTAGCGTTTTCTTACAGTAAAGCATTTTCCTCCTCTAGTATGATACTTATCCGCATTTAGCATTCTTTCAGAGTAAAACGGGTCCTTCTTCTTCCATCACGCTTTCCGCAGTTAGCGTTTTCTTACAGTAAAGCATTTTCCTCCTCTAGTATGATACGTACCCGCATTTAGCATTCCTTCTTCTTCTATCACGCTTTCCGCATTTAGCGTTTTCTCACAGTAAAGCATTTTCCTCCTCTAGTATGATACTTATCCGCATTTAGCATTCTTTCAGAGTAAAACGGGTCCTTCTTCTTCCATCACGCTTTCCGCAGTTAGCGTTTTCTTACAGTAAAGCATTTTCCTCCTCTAGTATGATACTTATCCGCATTTAGCATTCTTTCAGAGTAAAACGGGTCCTTCTTCTTCCATCACGCTTTCCGCATTTAGCGTTTTCTTACAGTAAAGCATTTTCCTCCTCTAGTATGATACTTATCCGCATTTAGCATTCTTTCAGAGTAAAACGGGTCCTTCTTCTTCCATCACGCTTTCCGCAGTTAGCGTTTTCTTACAGTAAAGCATTTTCCTCCTCTAGTATGATACGTACCCGCATTTAGCATTCCTTCTTCTTCTATCACGCTTTCCGCATTTAGCGTTTTCTCACAGTAAAGCATTTTCCTCCTCTAGTATGATACTTATTCGCATTTAGCATTCTTTCAGAGTAAAACGGGTCCTTCTTCTTCCATCACGCTTTCCGCAGTTAGCGTTTTCTTACAGTAAAGCATTTTCCTCCTCTAGTATGATACTTATCCGCATTTAGCATTCTTTCAGAGTAAAACGGGTCCTTCTTCTTCCATCACGCTTTCCGCAGTTAGCGTTTTCTTACAGTAAAGCATTTTCCTCCTCTAGTATGATACGTACCCGCATTTAGCATTCCTTCTTCTTCTATCACGCTTTCCGCATTTAGCGTTTTCTCACAGTAAAGCATTTTCCTCCTCTAGTATGATACTTATCCGCATTTAGCATTCTTTCAGAGTAAAACGGTTCCTTCTTCTTCCATCACGCTTTCCGCAGTTAGCGTTTTCTTACAGTAAAGCATTTTCCTCCTCTAGTATGATACTTATCCGCATTTAGCATTCTTTCAGAGTAAAACGGGTCCTTCTTCTTCCATCACGCTTTCCGCATTTAGCGTTTTCTTACAGTAAAGCATTTTCCTCCTCTAGTATGATACTTATCCGCATTTAGCATTCTTTCAGAGTAAAACGGGTCCTTCTTCTTCCATCACGCTTTCCGCAGTTAGC
This sequence comes from Macrothele yani, assembly GCA_039090855.1. Lineage (NCBI taxonomy): Eukaryota > Metazoa > Arthropoda > Arachnida > Araneae > Macrothelidae > Macrothele > Macrothele yani. The sequence continues at coordinate 92,780,920 of CM077031.1, forward strand.
GTTTTCTCACAGTAAAGCATTTTCCTCCTCTAGTATGATACTTATCCGCATTTAGCATTCTTTCAGAGTAAAACGGGTCCTTCTTCTTCCATCACGCTTTCCGCAGTTAGCGTTTTCTTACAGTAAAGCATTTTCCTCCTCTAGTATGATACTTATCCGCATTTAGCATTCTTTCAGAGTAAAACGGGTCCTTCTTCTTCCATCACGCTTTCCGCAGTTAGCGTTTTCTTACAGTAAAGCATTTTCCTCCTCTAGTATGATACGTACCCGCATTTAGCATTCCTTCTTCTTCTATCACGCTTTCCGCATTTAGCGTTTTCTCACAGTAAAGCATTTTCCTCCTCTAGTATGATACTTATCCGCATTTAGCATTCTTTCAGAGTAAAACGGTTCCTTCTTCTTCCATCACGCTTTCCGCATTTAGCGTTTTCTTACAGTAAAGCATTTTCCTCCTCTAGTATGATACTTATCCGCATTTAGCATTCTTTCAGAGTAAAACGGGTCCTTCTTCTTCCATCACGCTTTCCGCAGTTAGCGTTTTCTCACAGTAAAGCATTTTCCTCCTCTAGTATGATACTTATCCGCATTTAGCATTCTTTCAGAGTAAAACGGGTCCTTCTTCTTCCATCACGCTTTCCGCAGTTAGCGTTTTCTTACAGTAAAGCATTTTCCTCCTCTAGTATGATACTTATCCGCATTTAGCATTCTTTCAGAGTAAAACGGGTCCTTCTTCTTCCATCACGCTTTCCGCAGTTAGCGTTTTCTTACAGTAAAGCATTTTCCTCCTCTAGTATGATACGTACCCGCATTTAGCATTCCTTCTTCTTCTATCACGCTTTCCGCATTTAGCGTTTTCTCACAGTAAAGCATTTTCCTCCTCTAGTATGATACTTATCCGCATTTAGCATTCTTTCAGAGTAAAACGGTTCCTTCTTCTTCCATCACGCTTTCCGCAGTTAGCGTTTTCTTACAGTAAAGCATTTTCCTCCTCTAGTATGATACTTATCCGCATTTAGCATTCTTTCAGAGTAAAACGGGTCCTTCTTCTTCCATCACGCTTTCCGCATTTAGCGTTTTCTTACAGTAAAGCATTTTCCTCCTCTAGTATGATACTTATCCGCATTTAGCATTCTTTCAGAGTAAAACGGGTCCTTCTTCTTCCATCACGCTTTCCGCAGTTAGCGTTTTCTCACAGTAAAGCATTTTCCTCCTCTAGTATGATACTTATCCGCATTTAGCATTCTTTCAGAGTAAAACGGGTCCTTCTTCTTCCATCACGCTTTCCGCAGTTAGCGTTTTCTTACAGTAAAGCATTTTCCTCCTCTAGTATGATACGTACCCGCATTTAGCATTCCTTCTTCTTCTATCACGCTTTCCGCATTTAGCGTTTTCTCACAGTAAAGCATTTTCCTCCTCTAGTATGATACTTATTCGCATTTAGCATTCTTTCAGAGTAAAACGGGTCCTTCTTCTTCCATCACGCTTTCCGCAGTTAGCGTTTTCTTACAGTAAAGCATTTTCCTCCTCTAGTATGATACTTATCCGCATTTAGCATTCTTTCAGAGTAAAACGGGTCCTTCTTCTTCCATCACGCTTTCCGCAGTTAGCGTTTTCTTACAGTAAAGCATTTTCCTCCTCTAGTATGATACGTACCCGCATTTAGCATTCCTTCTTCTTCTATCACGCTTTCCGCATTTAGCGTTTTCTCACAGTAAAGCATTTTCCTCCTCTAGTATGATACTTATCCGCATTTAGCATTCTTTCAGAGTAAAACGGTTCCTTCTTCTTCCATCACGCTTTCCGCAGTTAGCGTTTTCTTACAGTAAAGCATTTTCCTCCTCTAGTATGATACTTATCCGCATTTAGCATTCTTTCAGAGTAAAACGGGTCCTTCTTCTTCCATCACGCTTTCCGCATTTAGCGTTTTCTTACAGTAAAGCATTTTCCTCCTCTAGTATGATACTTATCCGCATTTAGCATTCTTTCAGAGTAAAACGGGTCCTTCTTCTTCCATCACGCTTTCCGCAGTTAGCGTTTTCTCACAGTAAAGCATTTTCCTCCTCTAGTATGATACTTATCCGCATTTAGCATTCTTTCAGAGTAAAACGGGTCCTTCTTCTTCCATCACGCTTTCCGCAGTTAGCGTTTTCTTACAGTAAAGCATTTTTCCTCCTCTAGTATGATACGTACCCGCATTTAGCATTCCTTCTTCTTCTATCACGCTTTCCGCATTTAGCGTTTTCTCACAGTAAAGCATTTTCCTCCTCTAGTATGATACTTATTCGCATTTAGCATTCTTTCAGAGTAAAACGGGTCCTTCTTCTTCCATCACGCTTTCCGCAGTTAGCGTTTTCTTACAGTAAAGCATTTTCCTCCTCTAGTATGATACTTATCCGCATTTAGCATTCTTTCAGAGTAAAACGGGTCCTTCTTCTTCCATCACGCTTTCCGCAGTTAGCGTTTTCTTACAGTAAAGCATTTTCCTCCTCTAGTATGATACGTACCCGCATTTAGCATTCCTTCTTCTTCTATCACGCTTTCCGCATTTAGCGTTTTCTCACAGTAAAGCATTTTTCCTCCTCTAGTATGATACTTATCCGCATTTAGCATTCTTTCAGAGTAAAACGGTTCCTTCTTCTTCCATCACGCTTTCCGCAGTTAGCGTTTTCTTACAGTAAAGCATTTTCCTCCTCTAGTATGATACGTACCCGCATTTAGCATTCCTTCTTCTTCTATCACGCTTTCCGCAGTTAGCGTTTTCTCACAGTAAAGCATTTTCCTCCTCTAGTATGATACTTATTCGCATTTAGCATTCTTTCAGAGTAAAACGGTTCCTTCTTCTTCCATCACGCTTTCCGCAGTTAGCGTTTTCTTACAGTAAAGCATTTTCCTCCTCTAGTATGATACGTACCCGCATTTAGCATTCCTTCTTCTTCTATCACGCTTTCCGCATTTAGCGTTTTCTCACAGTAAAGCATTTTCCTCCTCTAGTATGATACTTACACGCATTTAGCATTCTTTCAGAGTAAAACGGTTCCTTCTTCTTATATCACGCTTTCCGCAGTTAGCGTTTTCTTACAGTAAAGCATTTTCCTCCTCTAGTATGATACTTATCCGCATTTAGCATTCTTTCAGAGTAAAACGGTTCCTTCTTCTTCCATCACGCTTTCCGCAGTTAGCGTTTTCTTACAGTAAAGCATTTTCCTCCTCTAGTATGATACTTATCCGCATTTAGCATTCTTTCAGAGTAAAACGGTTCCTTTTTCTTCCATCACGCTTTCCGCAGTTAGCGTTTTCTTACAGTAAAGCATTTTCCTCCTCTAGTATGATACGTACCCGCATTTAGCATTCCTTCTTCTTCTATCACGCTTTCCGCAGTTAGCGTTTTCTCACAGTAAAGCATTTTCCTCCTCTAGTATGATACTTATTCGCATTTAGCATTCTTTCAGAGTAAAACGGTTCCTTCTTCTTCCATCACGCTTTCCGCAGTTAGCGTTTTCTTACAGTAAAGCATTTTCCTCCTCTAGTATGATACGTACCCGCATTTAGCATTCCTTCTTCTTCTATCACGCTTTCCGCATTTAGCGTTTTCTCACAGTAAAGCATTTCCCTCCTCTACTATGATGCTTACCCGCATTTAGCATTCTCTCAGAGTAAAACGGGTCCTTCTTCTTCTGTCACGCTTTCCGTATTTAGCGTTTTCTTACAGTAAAGCATTTTCCTCCTCTAGTATGATACGTACCCGCATTTAGCATTCCTTCTTCTTCTATCACGCTTTCCGCATTTAGCGTTTTCTCACAGTAAAGCATTTTCCTCCTCTAGTATGATACTTATTCGCATTTAGCATTCTTTCAGAGTAAAACGGTTCCTTCTTCTTCCATCACGCTTTCCGCAGTTAGCGTTTTCTTACAGTAAAGCATTTTCCTCCTCTAGTATGATACGTACCCGCATTTAGCATTCCTTCTTCTTCTATCACGCTTTCCGCAGTTAGCGTTTTCTCACAGTAAAGCATTTTCCTCCTCTAGTATGATACTTATTCGCATTTAGCATTCTTTCAGAGTAAAACGGTTCCTTCTTCTTCCATCACGCTTTCCGCAGTTAGCGTTTTCTTACAGTAAAGCATTTTCCTCCTCTAGTATGATACGTACCCGCATTTAGCATTCCTTCTTCTTCTATCACGCTTTCCGCATTTAGCGTTTTCTCACAGTAAAGCATTTCCCTCCTCTACTATGATGCTTACCCGCATTTAGCATTCTCTCAGAGTAAAACGGGTCCTTCTTCTTCTGTCACGCTTTCCGTATTTAGCGTTTTCTTACAGTAAAGCATTTTCCTCCTCTAGTATGATACGTACCCGCATTTAGCATTCCTTCTTCTTCCATCACGCTTTCCGCAGTTAGCGTTGCTCACAGTAAAGCATTTTTCCTCCTCTAGTATGATACTTATTCGCATTTAGCATTCTTTCAGAGTAAAACGGTTCCTTCTTCTTCCATCACGCTTTCCGCAGTTAGCGTTTTCTTACAGTAAAGCATTTTCCTCCTCTAGTATGATACGTACCCGCATTTAGCATTCCTTCTTCTTCTATCACGCTTTCCGCATTTAGCGTTTTCTCACAGTAAAGCATTTTCCTCCTCTAGTATGATACTTATTCGCATTTAGCATTCTTTCAGAGTAAAACGGTTCCTTCTTCTTCCATCACGCTTTCCGCAGTTAGCGTTTTCTTACAGTAAAGCATTTTCCTCCTCTAGTATGATACGTACCCGCATTTAGCATTCCTTCTTCTTCTATCACGCTTTCCGCAGTTAGCGTTTTCTCACAGTAAAGCATTTTCCTCCTCTAGTATGATACTTATTCGCATTTAGCATTCTTTCAGAGTAAAACGGTTCCTTCTTCTTCCATCACGCTTTCCGCAGTTAGCGTTTTCTTACAGTAAAGCATTTTCCTCCTCTAGTATGATACGTACCCGCATTTAGCATTCCTTCTTCTTCTATCACGCTTTCCGCATTTAGCGTTTTCTCACAGTAAAGCATTTCCCTCCTCTACTATGATGCTTACCCGCATTTAGCATTCTCTCAGAGTAAAACGGGTCCTTCTTCTTCTGTCACGCTTTCCGTATTTAGCGTTTTCTTACAGTAAAGCATTTTCCTCCTCTAGTATGATACGTACCCGCATTTAGCATTCCTTCTTCTTCTATCACGCTTTCCGCATTTAGCGTTTTCTCACAGTAAAGCATTTTCCTCCTCTAGTATGATACTTATTCGCATTTAGCATTCTTTCAGAGTAAAACGGTTCCTTCTTCTTCCATCACGCTTTCCGCAGTTAGCGTTTTCTTACAGTAAAGCATTTTCCTCCTCTAGTATGATACGTACCCGCATTTAGCATTCCTTCTTCTTCTATCACGCTTTCCGCAGTTAGCGTTTTCTCACAGTAAAGCATTTTCCTCCTCTAGTATGATACTTATTCGCATTTAGCATTCTTTCAGAGTAAAACGGTTCCTTCTTTTTCCATCACGCTTTCCGCAGTTAGCGTTTTCTTACAGTAAAGCATTTTCCTCCTCTAGTATGATACGTACCCGCATTTAGCATTCCTTCTTCTTCTATCACGCTTTCCGCATTTAGCGTTTTCTCACAGTAAAGCATTTCCCTCCTCTACTATGATGCTTACCCGCATTTAGCATTCTCTCAGAGTAAAACGGGTCCTTCTTCTTCTGTCACGCTTTCCGTATTTAGCGTTTTCTTACAGTAAAGCATTTTCCTCCTCTAGTATGATACGTACCCGCATTTAGCATTCCTTCTTCTTCCATCACGCTTTCCGCAGTTAGCGTTTTCTCACAGTAAAGCATTTTCCTCCTCTAGTATGATACTTATTCGCATTTAGCATTCTTTCAGAGTAAAACGGTTCCTTCTTCTTCCATCACGCTTTCCGCAGTTAGCGTTTTCTTACAGTAAAGCATTTTCCTCCTCTAGTATGATACGTACCCGCATTTAGCATTCCTTCTTCTTCTATCACGCTTTCCGCATTTAGCGTTTTCTCACAGTAAAGCATTTCCCTCCTCTACTATGATGCTTACCCGCATTTAGCATTCTCTCAGAGTAAAACGGGTCCTTCTTCTTCTGTCAAGCTTTCCGTATTTAGCGTTTTCTTACAGTAAAGCATTTTCCTCCTCTAGTATGATACGTACCCGCATTTAGCATTCCTTCTTCTTCTATCACGCTTTCCGCAGTTAGCGTTTTCTCACAGTAAAGCATTTTCCTCCTCTAGTATGATACGTACCCGCATTTAGCATTCCTTCTTCTTCTATCACGCTTTCCGCAGTTAGCGTTTTCTCACAGTAAAGCATTTTCCTCCTCTAGTATGATACTTATTCGCATTTAGCATTCTTTCAGAGTAAAACGGTTCCTTCTTCTTCCATCACGCTTTCCGCAGTTAGCGTTTTCTTACAGTAAAGCATTTTCCTCCTCTAGTATGATACGTACCCGCATTTAGCATTCCTTCTTCTTCTATCACGCTTTCCGCAGTTAGCGTTTTCTCACAGTAAAGCATCTTCCTCCTCTAGTATGATACTTATTCGCATTTAGCATTCTTTCAGAGTAAAACGGTTCCTTCTTCTTCCATCACGCTTTCCGCAGTTAGCGTTTTCTTACAGTAAAGCATTTTCCTCCTCTAGTATGATACGTACCCGCATTTAGCATTCCTTCTTCTTCTATCACGCTTTCCGCATTTAGCGTTTTCTCACAGTAAAGCATTTCCCTCCTCTACTATGATGCTTACCCGCATTTAGCATTCTCTCAGAGTAAAACGGGTCCTTCTTCTTCTGTCACGCTTTCCGTATTTAGCGTTTTCTTACAGTAAAGCATTTTCCTCCTCTAGTATGATACGTACCCGCATTTAGCATTCCTTCTTCTTCCATCACGCTTTCCGCAGTTAGCGTTTTCTCACAGTAAAGCATTTTCCTCCTCTAGTATGATACTTATTCGCATTTAGCATTCTTTCAGAGTAAAACGGTTCCTTCTGCTTTCCGCAGTTAGCGTTTTCTTACAGTAAAGCATTTTTCCTCCCCTCTAGTATGATACGTACCCGCATTCATTCCTTCTTCTTCTATCACGCTTTCCGCATTTAGCGTTTTCCACAGTAAAGCATTTCCCTCCTCTACTATGATGCTTACGTCACCCGCATTTAGCATTCCTTCTTCTTCTATCACGCTTTCCGGTATTTAGCGTTTTCTCACAGTAAAGCATTTTCCTCCTCTACTATGATACGTACCCGCATTTAGCATTCTTCTTCTATCACGCTTTCCGCATTTAGCGTTTTCTTACAGTAAAGCATTTTCCTCCTCTAGTATGATACGTACCCGCATTTAGCATTCTTTCAGAGTAAAACGGTTCCTTCTTCTTCCATCACGCTTTCCGCAGTTAGCGTTTCACAGTAAAGCATTTTCCTCCTCTAGTATGATACGTACCCGCATTTAGCATTCCTTCTTCTTCTATCACGCTTTCCGCATTTAGCGTTTTCTTACAGTAAAGCATTTTCCTCCTCTAGTATGATACGTACCCGCATTTAGCATTCCTTCTTCTTCTTCCATCACGCTTTCCGCATTTAGCGTTTTCTCACAGTAAAGCATTTTCCTCCTCTAGTATGATACGCTTACCCGCATTTAGCATTCCTTCTTCTTCTATCACGCTTTCCGCAGTTAGCGTTTTCTTACAGTAAAGCATTTTCCTCCTCTAGTATGATACGTACGCATTTAGCATTCCTTTCCTTCTTCTTCCATCACGCTTTCCGCAGTTTAGCGTTTTCTCACAGTAAAGCATTTTCCTCCTCTAGTATGATACTTATCCGCATTTAGCATTCTTTCAGAGTAAAACGGGTCCTTCTTCTTCCATCACGCTTTCCGCATTTAGCGTTTTCTTACAGTAAAGCATTTTCCTCCTCTAGTATGATACTTACCCGCATTTAGCATTCTTTCAGAGTAAAAACGGGTCCTTCTTCTTCCATCACGCTTTCCGCATTTAGCGTTTTCTTACAGTAAAGCATTTTCCTCCTCTAGTATGATACTTATCCCGCATTTAGCATTCTTTCAGAGTAAAACTGGGTTCCTTCTTCTTCCATCACGCTTTCCGCAGTTTAGCGTTTTCTCACAGTAAAGCATTTTCCTCCTCTAGTATGATACTTATTCCGCATTTAGCATTCTTTCAGAGTAAAACGGTTCCTTCTTCTTCCATCACGCTTTCCGCAGTTAGCGTTTTCTTACAGTAAAGCATTTTCCTCCTCTAGTATGATACTTATCCGCATTTAGCATTCTTTCAGAGTAAAACGGGTCCTTCTTCTTCCATCACGCTTTCCGCAGTTTAGCGTTTTCTTACAGTAAAGCATTTTCCTCCTCTAGTATGATACTTATCCGCATTTAGCATTCTTTCAGAGTAAAACGGTTCCTTCTTCTTCCATCACGCTTTCCGCAGTTAGCGTTTTCTCACAGTAAAGCATTTTCCTCCTCTAGTATGATACGTTACCCGCATTTAGCATTCCTTCTTCTTCTATCACGCTTTCCACGCATTTAGCGTTTTCTTACAGTAAACATTTCCTCCTTCTACTATCATGCTTTCCGCATTTAGCATTCTCTCAGAGTAAAACGGGTCCTTCTTCTCCTCTAGTCACGCTTTCCGCATTTAGCGTTTTTCTTACAGAGTAAAGCCTTTTCCTCCTCTAGTATGATACGTACCCGCATTTAGCATTCCTTCTTCTTCCATCACGCTTTCCGCAGTTAGCGTTTTCTCACAGTAAAGCATTTTCCTCCTCTAGTATGATACTTATTCGCATTTAGCATTCTTTCAGAGTAAAACGGTTCCTTCTTCTTCCATCACGCTTTCCGCAGTTAGCGTTTTCTTACAGTAAAGCATTTTCCTCCTCTAGTATGATACGTACCCGCATTTAGCATTCCTTCTTCTTCTATCACGCTTTCCGCATTTAGCGTTTTCTCACAGTAAAGCATTTCCCTCCTCTACTATGATGCTTACCCGCATTTAGCATTCTCTCAGAGTAAAACGGGTCCTTCTTCTTCTGTCAAGCTTTCCGTATTTAGCGTTTTCTTACAGTAAAGCATTTTCCTCCTCTAGTATGATACGTACCCGCATTTAGCATTCCTTCTTCTTCTATCACGCTTTCCGCAGTTAGCGTTTTCTCACAGTAAAGCATTTTCCTCCTCTAGTATGATACGTACCCGCATTTAGCATTCCTTCTTCTTCTATCACGCTTTCCGCAGTTAGCGTTTTCTCACAGTAAAGCATTTTCCTCCTCTAGTATGATACTTATTCGCATTTAGCATTCTTTCAGAGTAAAACGGTTCCTTCTTCTTCCATCACGCTTTCCGCAGTTAGCGTTTTCTTACAGTAAAGCATTTTCCTCCTCTAGTATGATACGTACCCGCATTTAGCATTCCTTCTTCTTCTATCACGCTTTCCGCAGTTAGCGTTTTCTCACAGTAAAGCATCTTCCTCCTCTAGTATGATACTTATTCGCATTTAGCATTCTTTCAGAGTAAAACGGTTCCTTCTTCTTCCATCACGCTTTCCGCAGTTAGCGTTTTCTTACAGTAAAGCATTTTCCTCCTCTAGTATGATACGTACCCGCATTTAGCATTCCTTCTTCTTCTATCACGCTTTCCGCATTTAGCGTTTTCTCACAGTAAAGCATTTCCCTCCTCTACTATGATGCTTACCCGCATTTAGCATTCTCTCAGAGTAAAACGGGTCCTTCTTCTTCTGTCACGCTTTCCGTATTTAGCGTTTTCTTACAGTAAAGCATTTTCCTCCTCTAGTATGATACGTACCCGCATTTAGCATTCCTTCTTCTTCCATCACGCTTTCCGCATTTAGCGTTTTCTCACAGTAAAGCATTTTCCTCCTCTAGTATGATACTTATCCGCATTTAGCATTCTTTCAGAGTAAAACGGTTCCTTCTTCTTCCATCACGCTTTCCGCAGTTAGCGTTTTCTTACAGTAAAGCATTTTCCTCCTCTAGTATGATACGTACCCGCATTTAGCATTCCTTCTTCTTCTATCACGCTTTCCGCATTTAGCGTTTTCTCACAGTAAAGCATTTCCCTCCTCTACTATGATGCTTACCCGCATTTAGCATTCTCTCAGAGTAAAACGGGTCCTTCTTCTTCTGTCACGCTTTCCGTATTTAGCGTTTTCTTACAGTAAAGCATTTTCCTCCTCTAGTATGATACGTACCCGCATTTAGCATTCCTTCTTCTTCTATCACGCTTTCCGCATTTAGCGTTTTCTCACAGTAAAGCATTTTCCTCCTCTAGTATGATACTTATCCGCATTTAGCATTCTTTCAGAGTAAAACGGTTCCTTCTTCTTCCATCACGCTTTCCGCAGTTAGCGTTTTCTTACAGTAAAGCATTTTCCTCCTCTAGTATGATACGTACCCGCATTTAGCATTCCTTCTTCTTCTATCACGCTTTCCGCATTTAGCGTTTTCTCACAGTAAAGCATTTCCCTCCTCTACTATGATGCTTACCCGCATTTAGCATTCTTTCAGAGTAAAACGGGTCCTTCTTCTTCTGTCACGCTTTCCGTATTTAGCGTTTTCTTACAGTAAAGCATTTTCCTCCTCTAGTATGATACGTACCCGCATTTAGCATTCCTTCTTCTTCTATCACGCTTTCCGCATTTAGCGTTTTCTCACAGTAAAGCATTTTCCTCCTCTAGTATGATACTTATCCGCATTTAGCATTCTTTCAGAGTAAAACGGTTCCTTCTTCTTCCATCACGCTTTCCGCAGTTAGCGTTTTCTCACAGTAAAGCATTTTCCTCCTCTAGTATGATACTTATCCGCATTTAGCATTCTTTCAGAGTAAAACGGGTCCTTCTTCTTCCATCACGCTTTCCGCAGTTAGCGTTTTCTTACAGTAAAGCATTTTCCTCCTCTAGTATGATACTTATCCGCATTTAGCATTCTTTCAGAGTAAAACGGGTCCTTCTTCTTCCATCACGCTTTCCGCATTTAGCGTTTTCTTACAGTAAAGCATTTTCCTCCTCTAGTATGATACTTATCCGCATTTAGCATTCTTTCAGAGTAAAACGGGTTCCTTCTTCTTCCATCACGCTTTCCGCAGTTAGCGTTTTCTCACAGTAAAGCATTTTCCTCCTCTAGTATGATACTTATCCGCATTTAGCATTCTTTCAGAGTAAAACGGGTCCTTCTTCTTCCATCACGCTTTCCGCATTTAGCGTTTTCTTACAGTAAAGCATTTTCCTCCTCTAGTATGATACTTATCCGCATTTAGCATTCTTTCAGAGTAAAACGGGTCCTTCTTCTTCCATCACGCTTTCCGCAGTTAGCGTTTTCTTACAGTAAAGCATTTTCCTCCTCTAGTATGATACGTACCCGCATTTAGCATTCTTTCAGAGTAAAACGGGTCCTTCTTCTTCCATCACGCTTTCCGCATTTAGCGTTTTCTTACAGTAAAGCATTTTCCTCCTCTAGTATGATACTTATCCGCATTTAGCATTCTTTCAGAGTAAAACGGGTCCTTCTTCTTCCATCACGCTTTCCGCATTTAGCGTTTTCTTACAGTAAAGCATTTTCCTCCTCTAGTATGATACTTATCCGCATTTAGCATTCTTTCAGAGTAAAACGGGTCCTTCTTCTTCCATCACGCTTTCCGCATTTAGCGTTTTCTTACAGTAAAGCATTTTCCTCCTCTAGTATGATACTTATCCGCATTTAGCATTCTTTCAGAGTAAAACGGGTCCTTCTTCTTCCATCACGCTTTCCGCAGTTAGCGTTTTCTTACAGTAAAGCATTTTCCTCCTCTAGTATGATACTTATCCGCATTTAGCATTCTTTCAGAGTAAAACGGGTCCTTCTTCTTCCATCACGCTTTCCGCAGTTAGCGTTTTCTTACAGTAAAGCATTTTCCTCCTCTAGTATGATACGTACCCGCATTTAGCATTCCTTCTTCTTCTATCACGCTTTCCGCATTTAGCGTTTTCTCACAGTAAAGCATTTTCCTCCTCTAGTATGATACTTATCCGCATTTAGCATTCTTTCAGAGTAAAACGGTTCCTTCTTCTTCCATCACGCTTTCCGCAGTTAGCGTTTTCTTACAGTAAAGCATTTTCCTCCTCTAGTATGATACTTATCCGCATTTAGCATTCTTTCAGAGTAAAACGGGTCCTTCTTCTTCCATCACGCTTTCCGCATTTAGCGTTTTCTTACAGTAAAGCATTTTCCTCCTCTAGTATGATACTTATCCGCATTTAGCATTCTTTCAGAGTAAAACGGGTCCTTCTTCTTCCATCACGCTTTCCGCAGTTAGCGTTTTCTTACAGTAAAGCATTTTCCTCCTCTAGTATGATACGTACCCGCATTTAGCATTCCTTCTTCTTCTATCACGCTTTCCGCATTTAGCGTTTTCTCACAGTAAAGCATTTTCCTCCTCTAGTATGATACTTATCCGCATTTAGCATTCTTTCAGAGTAAAACGGTTCCTTCTTCTTCCATCACGCTTTCCGCAGTTAGCGTTTTCTTACAGTAAAGCATTTTCCTCCTCTAGTATGATACTTATCCGCATTTAGCATTCTTTCAGAGTAAAACGGGTCCTTCTTCTTCCATCACGCTTTCCGCATTTAGCGTTTTCTTACAGTAAAGCATTTTCCTCCTCTAGTATGATACTTATCCGCATTTAGCATTCTTTCAGAGTAAAACGGGTCCTTCTTCTTCCATCACGCTTTCCGCATTTAGCGTTTTCTTACAGTAAAGCATTTTCCTCCTCTAGTATGATACTTATCCGCATTTAGCATTCTTTCAGAGTAAAACGGGTCCTTCTTCTTCCATCACGCTTTCCGCAGTTAGCGTTTTCTTACAGTAAAGCATTTTCCTCCTCTAGTATGATACTTATCCGCATTTAGCATTCTTTCAGAGTAAAACGGGTCCTTCTTCTTCCATCACGCTTTCCGCATTTAGCGTTTTCTTACAGTAAAGCATTTTCCTCCTCTAGTATGATACTTATCCGCATTTAGCATTCTTTCAGAGTAAAACGGTTCCTTCTTCTTCCATCACGCTTTCCGCAGTTAGCGTTTTCTCACAGTAAAGCATTTTCCTCCTCTAGTATGATACTTATCCGCATTTAGCATTCTTTCAGAGTAAAACGGGTCCTTCTTCTTCCATCACGCTTTCCGCAGTTAGCGTTTTCTTACAGTAAAGCATTTTCCTCCTCTAGTATGATACGTACCCGCATTTAGCATTCCTTCTTCTTCTATCACGCTTTCCGCATTTAGCGTTTTCTCACAGTAAAGCATTTTCCTCCTCTAGTATGATACTTATCCGCATTTAGCATTCTTTCAGAGTAAAACGGGTCCTTCTTCTTCCATCACGCTTTCCGCATTTAGCGTTTTCTTACAGTAAAGCATTTTCCTCCTCTAGTATGATACTTATCCGCATTTAGCATTCTTTCAGAGTAAAACGGGTCCTTCTTCTTCCATCACGCTTTCCGCATTTAGCGTTTTCTTACAGTAAAGCATTTTCCTCCTCTAGTATGATACTTATCCGCATTTAGCATTCTTTCAGAGTAAAACGGGTCCTTCTTCTTCCATCACGCTTTCCGCAGTTAGCGTTTTCTTACAGTAAAGCATTTTCCTCCTCTAGTATGATACTTATCCGCATTTAGCATTCTTTCAGAGTAAAACGGGTCCTTCTTCTTCCATCACGCTTTCCGCAGTTAGCGTTTTCTTACAGTAAAGCATTTTCCTCCTCTAGTTTGATACGTACCCGCATTTAGCATTCCTTCTTCTTCTATCACGCTTTCCGCATTTAGCGTTTTCTCACAGTAAAGCATTTTCCTCCTCTAGTATGATACTTATCCGCATTTAGCATTCTTTCAGAGTAAAACGGTTCCTTCTTCTTCCATCACGCTTTCCGCAGTTAGCGTTTTCTTACAGTAAAGCATTTTCCTCCTCTAGTATGATACTTATCCGCATTTAGCATTCTTTCAGAGTAAAACGGGTCCTTCTTCTTCCATCACGCTTTCCGCATTTAGCGTTTTCTTACAGTAAAGCATTTTCCTCCTCTAGTATGATACTTATCCGCATTTAGCATTCTTTCAGAGTAAAACGGGTCCTTCTTCTTCCATCACGCTTTCCGCAGTTAGCGTTTTCTTACAGTAAAGCATTTTCCTCCTCTAGTATGATACGTACCCGCATTTAGCATTCCTTCTTCTTCTATCACGCTTTCCGCATTTAGCGTTTTCTCACAGTAAAGCATTTCCCTCCTCTGCTATGATGCTTACCCGCATTTAGCATTCTCTCAGAGTAAAACGGGTCCTTCTTCTTCTGTCACGCTTTCCGTATTTAGCGTTTTCTTACAGTAAAGCATTTTCCTCCTCTAGTATGATACGTACCCGCATTTAGCATTCCTTCTTCTTCTATCACGCTTTCCGCATTTAGCGTTTTCTCACAGTAAAGCATTTTCCTCCTCTAGTATGATACTTATTCGCATTTAGCATTCTTTCAGAGTAAAACGGTTCCTTCTTCTTCCATCACGCTTTCCGCAGTTAGCGTTTTCTTACAGTAAAGCATTTTCCTCCTCTAGTATGATACGTACCCGCATTTAGCATTCCTTCTTCTTCTATCACGCTTTCCGCATTTAGCGTTTTCTTACAGTAAAGCATTTTCCTCCTCTAGTATGATACTTATCCGCATTTAGCATTCTTTCAGAGTAAAACGGGTCCTTCTTCTTCCATCACGCTTTCCGCAGTTAGCGTTTTCTTACAGTAAAGCATTTTCCTCCTCTAGTATGATACTTACCAGCATTTAGCATTCTTTCAGAGTAAAACGGGTCCTTCTTCTTCCATCACGCTTTCCGCAGTTAGCGTTTTCTTACAGTAAAGCATTTTCCTCCTCCAGTATGATACGTACCCGCATTTAGCATTCCTTCTTCTTCTATCACGCTTTCCGCATTTAGCGTTTTCTCACAGTAAAGCATTTCCCTCCTCTACTATGATGCTTACCCGCATTTAGCATTCTCTCAGAGTAAAACGGGTCCTTCTTCTTCTGTCACGCTTTCCGTATTTAGCGTTTTCTTACAGTAAAGCATTTTCCTCCTCTAGTATGATACGTACCCGCATTTAGCATTCCTTCTTCTTCTATCACGCTTTCCGCATTTAGCGTTTTCTCACAGTAAAGCATTTTCCTCCTCTAGTATGATACTTATTCGCATTTAGCATTCTTTCAGAGTAAAACGGTTCCTTCTTCTTCCATCACGCTTTCCGCAGTTAGCGTTTTCTTACAGTAAAGCATTTTCCTCCTCTAGTATGATACGTACCCGCATTTAGCATTCCTTCTTCTTCTATCACGCTTTCCGCATTTAGCGTTTTCTTACAGTAAAGCATTTTCCTCCTCTAGTATGATACTTATCCGCATTTAGCAGTCTTTCAGAGTAAAACGGGTCCTTCTTCTTCCATCACGCTTTCCGCAGTTAGCGTTTTCTTACAGTAAAGCATTTTCCTCCTCTAGTATGATACGTACCCGCATTTAGCATTCCTTCTTCTTCTATCACGCTTTCCGCATTTAGCGTTTTCTCACAGTAAAGCATTTTCCTCCTCTAGTATGATACTTATCCGCATTTAGCATTCTTTCAGAGTAAAACGGGTCCTTCTTCTTCCATCACGCTTTCCGCAGTTAGCGTTTTCTTACAGTAAAGCATTTTCCTCCTCTAGTATGATACGTACCCGCATTTAGCATTCCTTCTTCTTCTATCACGCTTTCCGCATTTAGCATTTTCCTCCTCTAGTATGATACGTACCCGCATTTAGCATTCCTTCTTCTTCTATCACGCTTTCCGCATTTAGCGTTTTCTCACAGTAAAGCATTTTCCTCCTCTAGTATGATACTTACCCGCATTTAGCATTCTTTCAGAGTAAAACGGGTCCTTCTTCTTTTATCACGCTTTCCGTATTTAGCGTTTTCTTGCAGTAAAGCATTTTCCTCCTCTAGTATGATACGTACCCGCATTTAGCATTACTTCTTCTTCTATCACGCTGTCCGCATTTAGCGTTTTCTCACAGTAAAGCAGTTCCCTCCTCCTGTATGACGCTTACCCCTATTTAGCATTCCCTCAGAGTAAAGTGGTTTTCTTGTATTCTACATTTATGTATGATGCTTTTCCTCATTTCGGATTTTATCACAGAACAGCTTTTCTCTTCCTTTATATGACGTTTACCCGCATGCGACATTTCTACACGGTAATAGAGTTTACTCCTCTCGTCTGTCGTTTACCCGCATCTAGAACTTTCTTGCAGTGAATCAGTCCTCCCCACGTGTATAACAATTTCCTGTATTAATTATTCCCACTCAGGAAAGCAGTTACCTCCTGTTGTATGACGCTTACCCGTATTTAGAATTACCTCAGAGTATAGCAGTTTCCTTCTCTTTTAATATGCTTCTCTGTATTTAGTGTTCTCTTTCAGCAAGGCAGTTTTCGTTTCTTGTTTTACGCTATTTAAGTGTGTATAATTTGTCGCACGATGCTTTACTCATGCAACACCTATTTTTAAATACAGATGTTAAGTCAAACGTTTTGCAATATTTGGATCACTTTTGTGTCTTCACACGTACCTTTACGACGAACGCTGACTAGCATTCAAAGTATAGGCCATCGTGTTGCACCATCTTTAGCCATCTGTCTGCCAGTTCCGCTGCCGGTACCAGCTCTTGCCCTTCGAGGTGAAGAACTCCTTCACCCCAGCTGCCACCTCCTCCTGGTTGTTGAAGTGCCGCCAGCGAAGGGAGTGGGCCATGGACCGGAACAAGTAATAATCCGACGGGAAAAGATCTGGGATACATGGTGGGTGTGTCATCACTTAGATGCCTTCACGTTCCTGGAGTTTTGCCAGGGTCGTTCACGCCGTATGATGCCGGGCATTGTCCTGCTGCAGAAGAGCGCGCTTTCTGTTCACTAGTGTCGGGTACTTCTCCTCCAAATCGGCATACATCCGCTCCAGCTGTTCAGAGTAGAGTTTGGCGTTGATGCTCCGACTGTCTGGAACAAATTCGTAATGGATTATCCCCTCGAAAATCCACCAGCATCACCTTATGCTCGAAGCACCTACGCTTGGCAACAGGTTCAGGAAACTGTCCTTGGCTGAAGCACTGCCATTGTGTGTTAATATTACGGATGTAGACCCACTTTTCATCGCACGTAACAATTCTCTTGATGAAATATACGTCGCACGGGTTTTCTAGGAGTTTAATGTACACTTCCACTCGGCGGTTTGCTTCAGCTGGCGTCAGTTCGTGAGGTACAATGCGGTGACGAACCACGGAGGTCTCTGACACGCCCAGCTCGCCTGATAATCTCCGAGTGCTGGTTGTCGCATTTGCCTCTACGGCCTCCGAATCCATGGTTTGTGGCCTACCTGACGCACGGCTTTCGAATCCATGGTTCGTGGCCTTCCTGACCTTGGCTGATCGTCCAGGTCTCTGTCACCTGAGCGAAATTTCTTAAACCATCTGGTTGCGGTGTTGTGGTCCACGGAACCTTCCCCTTTCGCATGACAAATGTTTCGTGTTGCTTGAGCAGCGTTATGGCCGAGTTCAAACTCCTAAAGCAAAAGTTCCCTAATTAGCCGGTTGTGGCTGTTCATCTTTTAGGCGTCCCAACCACAGACAGAACGACGACATGCAATGCTGTTCACAGCAACGACTACCACTTTATATCCCTTTCGACTGACTGCAGTGCGCGACTTGAACTAGTTTAAACATGTGACATACCCGCCGCGGCACATGCGTTTACGCAAATATTGCAAAACTTTCAACTCACCCGCTGTATTTTGAAACTTATGTCATGATTCCTGCTATTCCTTAAGAATGTTTTCGCCTTGTTGCACAAGCCCTTCTCCTTCTCATGGTATTAAACAGTTTTATCCTAGGATATACCCGCATTCAGTTTTTGCAGGACGGTTTTTTACGCTTTCCAATTGTAGGTTGAAGAAGCGTATATGGCCCAGCTTTGTCCGTCTGTCTGCCCGTCCACACGATAACTCGCGTAAAAATGGTTCCATTTCGATGAAATTTTAGTATGTGGAAGGGGACAACCTGGGGACGAACACTATTGAAAATGGGCAAAATGGGGTCAAAGGTCAGGACATAGGAGCGGGATCCATTCTATCGCCCTTATGACGTAAAACTGCTTCGATTGCAACAAAACTGTATCATATTGTTTAACGTACCAGGAGATGTGACGTACCTGCCAGAAGGACGCACACGACATAAAGGCAGATAGCAATTAGAATCAATGTCCGCGTAGCTCAATTGGTAGAGTGACTTATTCCGGAATGAGGGGATCCGGGTTCGAATCCTGGCGTGGACAAAAATGACGGAGAAATTCACTTCGTTATAATGGCGCTCGAACTATCCGGATGACCCGACCGTTCAAAATCTCGCATTGGTGTGATGTTATTTCCACACCGCGAGATAGGAAAAATAAGAGAATCCCTTCTCCAGCACTTCAGAAAAAAAAAGGGGGGGGGGTAGATGATGTAACGTACCAGGAGATGTGACGTACCTGCCAGAAGGACGCACACGACATAAAGGCAGATAGCAATTAGAATCAATGTCCGCGTAGCTCAATTGGTAGAGTGACTTATTCCGGAATGAGGGGATCCGGGTTCGTATCCTGGCGCGGATAAAAATGACGGAGAAATTTACTTCGTTATAATGGCGCCCGAACTATCCGGATGACCCGACCGTTCAAAATCTCGCATTGGTGTGATGTTATTTCCACACCGCGAGATAGGAAAAATAAGAGAATCCCTTCTCCAGCACTTCAGAAAAAAAAAGGGGGGGGGGGATAGATGATGTAACGTACCAGGAGATGTGACGTACCTGCCAGAAGGACGCACACGACATAAAGGCAGATAGGAATCAGAATAAAACGTCCGCGTAGCTTAATTGGTAGAGCAACTTATTCCGGAATGAGTGGACCCGGGTTCGAATCCTGGCGCGGATAAAAATGACGGAGAAATTCACTTCGTTATAATTGTTCCAGAAGTACACTGAACCGGTTCTGTTGAATAACATCATAATGGGATCAAACGTCAGGACACAGGAGCGAGTTTTATTCCACAGCCATTCTCCTCATAACTTGACTAAAAGTGCTTCTGTTGCGACAAAACTTTAGTATGCTATTCCGGAAGTATTCTGAACCAATTCTGCTGAATATCATCGAAATGGAGTCAAACGTCAGGAAACAAAAGCGAGTTTTATTCCACAGCAATTATCCTCATAACTTAACTAAAAATGCTTGTATTGCTACAAAATTTAGTATGCTATTCCGGAGGTATACTGAACCGATTCTGTTTAATATAATCGAAATGGGGTCGAAGATAAGGACACAGGAGCGAGTTTTATTCCACAGCCATTATCCTCATAACTTGACTAAAAATGCTCCTATTGCGACAAAACTTTAGTATGCTGTTCCGAAAGTATACTGAACCGATTCTGTTTAATATAATCGAAATGGGGTCGAAGATCAGGACACAGGAGCGAGTTTTATTTCACAGCCATTATCCCCATAACTTGACTAAAAATGCTTCAATTGCGACAAAACTTTAGTATACTGTTCCGAAGGTATACTGAACCGATTCTGTTTAATATAATCGAAATGGGGTCGAAGATCAGGACACAGGAGCGAGTTTTATTCCACAGCCATTATCCCCATAACTTGACTAAAAATGCTTCAATTGCGGCAAAACTTTAGTATACTGTTCCGGAGGTATACTGAACCAATTCTGTTGAATATCATCGAAATGGGGTCGAAGATCAGGACACAGGAGCGAGTTTTATTCCACAGCCATTATCCTCATATCTTGACTAAAAATGCTTCTATTGCGACAGAACTTTAGTATGCTGTTCCGGAGGTATACTGAACCGGTTCTGTTTAATATCATCGAAATGGGTTCAAAAGTCAGGGCACAGGAGACAGATTTATTCCGCAACCTCATAACTTGACTAAAAAATGCTTCTATTGCGACAAAACTTCAGTATGTTGTTGCAAAGGTATACTGAACCAATTCGGTTGAATATCGTCGAAATGGGGTCAAAGGTCAGGGCACAAGAGCGAGATTTATTTCACAGCCATTATCCTCATAACTTGACTAAAAAGGCTCCTATTGCGGCAGAACTTTAGTATGCTGTTCCGGAAGTATACTGAACCAATTCTGTTGAATATCATCGAAATGGGGTCGAAGATCAGGACACAGGAGCGAGTTTTATTCCACAGCCATTATCCTCATATCTTGACTAAAAATGCTTCTATTGCGACAAAACTTTAGCATGCTGTTCCGGAGGTATACTGAACCGGTTGTGTTTAATATCATCGAAATGGGGTCGAAGATCAGGACACAGGAGCGAATTTTATTCCACAGCCATTATCGTCATGACTAAAAATGCTTCTATTGCGACAAAACTTTAGTATGCTCTTCCGGAGGTATACTGAACCGGTTCTGTTTAATATAATCGAAATGGGGTCGAAGATCAGGACACAGGAGCGAGTTTTTTTCCACAGCCATTATCCTCATAACTTGACTATAAATGCTTCTATTGCGACGAAACTTTAGTATGCTGTTCCGGAGGTATACTGAACCGGTTCTGTTTAATATCATCGAAATGCGTTCAAAAGTCAGGGCACAGGAGACAGATTTATTCCACAACCTCATAACTTGACTAAAAAATGCTTCTATTGCGACAAAACTTCAGTATGTTGTTTCGAAGGTATACTGAACCAATTCGGTTGAATATCGTCAAAATGGGGTCAAAGGTCAGGGCACAAGAGCGAGATTTATTTCACAGCCATTATCCTCATAACTTGAGTAATGATTTCTGGTATGTTGGAAAGCGTATCATAATCAATGCATTGCATGATTTTACTAACTTTTTCCCTTTTTGTGCAACGCATTTCCCGCATTTGAAGTTCACATCTATCGTCGCTCCTCGAAACGCTAAATGCGTATGTTTCGTCATGCCCTGGGTGCATTTTCGCCAGATATTTTGTTGATTACTTCGAGCATCCGCCAGGTTGTGAAAGATGGAACGTTATTTTCGATTTTCTTTTTAAACACTTGCATTTTATTCCCTTCGGAATTTATTGTAGTTCTTACCGCTTCTTTTTTTTTTTTAACTTGACTTTTCTGTTTCCCTCTTTCTCGTGATGCTTACAAATAAAAGCAAGACAGTTTTCTCCTGTTGTCTTCTACGAGCCAGATCCTTCGATGTTGGAAATTTGCCGTTCCTTCAACTCGGAATTGAAGATTGAAAGGAAAGGAAGCGAAAACCACTTTCTTGATTGGGCCACTCTGACGTGCGGCAATTCCCCGAAGATAAAAGTCTACCGGACGACACCTACCTAAACAGAGATGCCTTTAAATATCTTATTAGCCAATACTTTCCTGCCAACTGGCACTCATGCTTCTCCAGTCTCAGCTGTGTGGCGGGAAAATGTCAATGTTTCAGCAGCACGTAATGGTCTCTATCTTCGCCGGTTCACTCGCAACCTTCCTCTTGATTCAGAGCGTGATTCTCTAAGTCCATCTCAATATCAGAAGTTAATAGAGTCTTTGTAAGAAAAAAATATATTTGCTCGGTAAGGGTTTTTTTTTTTTTCTCTCGCTGCTGGAAAATAGGAGTCCATCAAAAAGACACTCAATGCCGCGTAAAAGAAGGCGAATAGAAAGAAAAAATAATTGAAAAACACATTTTCTGATCGATACGGCAAAGCAAGATAAATAAGATTTAGTAATGGAATGGAATTTTTGCGAAGCAAAAAATAAATTTCTGATGCGGCATTATTTATTTGGATAGTGCAACTCATAATATCATGCTCCCTTCCATCTTCCGCTGTAGTTTTTTTTTCTTTTTTTGCTTATTCCCCTTCCACTTTTTTTTGTTTTTTTGTTTTTTGGATTTACTGTGAGTCGTTGGGCTAGAGTGCTGCATATCTAACACAAATGGTAGCTTTCTAAAGCTACCAGATAGTTCGTGATAAAATATTATTCGCCGAATGATATCAAGTTGGCATTTGTCAAAATGACGTTAACGAGATTTACTTGAAACCACTAAGTCATAATAGACGTTTTGACATCAGTAGCGAATTCAGAATTCATCTTAGCGGGAGGGAGGGGGGGGGGGGGGTATGCTCTGGTCTAAAAAAAAAATGACTTCGTGGAGGGCATACTCTCTCTTCCCCTCATATACACTATATTGACTAAAGTCACCGGACACCCCTTCAAAAGCAAATGAACGGATCCGCTGCGTTGTTAAGACCCGCGCTACAGCTGAAAACGGTATAAAAACAAGCCTTCAGATGATCGGGATCATATTGCACTGTGAGGTTGAGTGAAAATATTGCGGCGGGAGAGAACTGACTTTGAGAAAAGAAATATAGTTGGGTGTTATATTAGAGAGTTGTCCATAAGAGAAACCAAGAGGCGTTTAAACATATCCAAGTCAACTGTTTCGGATGTAAGTGGAAGACACATGGCGTGCCTGAAGCAGCAAAACGTACCGGCAGACCAAAGAAAATCAGTGATAGAAGACGTCGAAGCCTCAGGAGAGTCGTTACAGCTAATCGACGGAGTACTGTAGAAGACCTCAGTGTACAGGTGAGTAAAAATGCTGGAACCTAGGTGTGTACACGTACCGTTCGCACAGAACTTCATTCCATGTGTTACCGTGGTTGTGCGGCTGCTCATAAGCCTTTCATCTCCACTCGGAATGCTACTCGTCGTTAGCATGGTGTAAAGAATATTTATCGTGGGCCGTAGTTCAATGGAAACGGGTCCTATGGACTGATGAATCCAGATACACGATCCATCAGTCTGATGGGCGTCTGTGGGTATGGCGGCAGCCGGGGAGTGCTATTTACCACAGTGTACTGTTCGTACGGTCAAGTTTGGAGCTGGCAGTGTACTCGTGTGGGGGTGTTTTTCGTGATATGGTCCCGGCTCGTTAGTTATCGTAGACAAACCTGTTACGTCTGCTTCCATGTTCTGGACAATTATGCCCTACGAACTCTATGGCAACACTATGGAACCGAGCCTTGTTGGTAACAATGCACTGAGCCATAAAGCAAGGACTGTTACGGCGTAGTTTTACGATAATTCCGTATCGTGTGTGGACTGGCCAGCACAGGTCCCTGATCTTAATCCCATAGAGCACGTATGGGATGAATTAGAGCGTCGCATAAGAAGTTTGGAACCGAGGCCTACTACTAAGCAACAGTTAGCGGCAGCATTATGTACTGAATGGAAGCGCATACCTATCGCTGTGTTCCAAAACCTTGTCGAAAGCATGTCTCGAAGGGTCAGTTCTACGTAATTTCCGAGAGGGCGCGATTAGTCGACAGCCGTAGCATAAAAAATGTGTGAATGGAGCAGTAGGTAGTAAATTCGGAATGTGGTGGATAAACGGAAGGATTTGCCGGTATTTCAGGAAAGACAGGTTGTTGGAGCTCGGAGATCGCGTACCCCGCTTTCCCAAACGGCGGAGCTGGGGGTTGTACGTGATCCCGCGTAGTTAAAGTGTATCAGGAGGGGCGTGAAAATGGTCAAGCAATGACCCGGAAGCAAAACTCAACAGGGAAGTGAAAGGTTGATGTAAGAGGTGAGCACTGGGTTCTACGACTCGTACAGGACAACAGACGCAGAACTGTTCAGCAGTTGAACACCCAATACAGAGATCAGCAGATGTCAACCCGGAGCAGTATCTGTCATGACCATGCATGGCACGCGTGGGCTATAACAGCAGACGATCCCGAAGACATCCTCTTCTAACCACGGCTCATCAGCGCAAAAGACTCGCCTGGTGCAAAGACAATGCAAGTTGGACGTCGGATGATTGAAGAAAAGTGCACTGGTTGACGAGCATTCACGTCTGAATCCTTTGCATACATATCAACGTCATAGTTGCGTACGTGTCTGGTTCCTGTTGGATGTTCTTTATAAAAGCTCACTGCGAAGGATTCATACCCGTCTGAATCCTTGGCAGTGAGCTCTTTATAAAGCCATCTCACCGTCATAGTTGTGTATGTTAACAAGGATTGCACGTGTCTCATTAGTGTTGAGTGTTCTTTATAAGAGCTCACTGAGAAGATTTACTCATACCCGTCTGAATCCTTGGCAGTGAGCTCTTTATAAAGCCATCTCACCGTCATAGTTGTGTATGTTAACAAGGATTGCACGTGTCTGATTACTGTTGAGTGTTCTTTATAAGAGCTCACTGAGAAGATTTACTCATACACGTCTGAATCCTTGGCAGTGAGCTCTTTATAAAGCCATCTCACCGTCATAGTTGTGTATGTTAACAAGGATTGCACGTGTCTGATTACTGTTGAGTGTTCTTTATAAGAGCTCACTGAGAAGATTTACTCATACACGTCTGAATCCTTGGCAGTGAGCTCTTTATAAAGCCATCTCACCGTCATAGTTGTGTATGTTAACAAGGATTGCACGTGTCTGATTACTGTTCGGGGTTCTTTATAAGAGCTCACTGCAAAAGATTCATACACGTCTGAATCCTTTGCAGTGAGCTCTTTATAAAGCCATCTCACCGTCATAGTTGTGTATGTTAACAAGGATTGCACGTGTCTGATTACTGTTGAGTGTTCTTTATAAGAGCTCACTGAGAAGATTTACTCATACACGTCTGAATCCTTGGCAGTGAGCTCTTTATAAAGCCATCTCACCGTCATAGTTGTGTATGTTAACAAGGATTGCACGTGTCTGATTACTGTTGAGTGTTCTTTATAAGAGCTCACTGAGAAGATTTACTCATACACGTCTGAATCCTTGGCAGTGAGCTCTTTATAAAGCCATCTCACCGTCATAGTTGTGTATGTTAACAAGGATTGCACGTGTCTGATTACTGTTCGGGGTTCTTTATAAGAGCTCACTGCAAAAGATTTACTCATACACGTCTGAATCCTTTGCAGTGAGCTCTTTATAAAGCCATCTCACCGTCATAGTTGTGTATGTTAACAAGGATTGCACGTGTCTGATTACTGTTGAGTGTTCTTTATAAGAGCTCACTGAGAAGATTTACTCATACACGTCTGAATCCTTGGCAGTGAGCTCTTTATAAAGCCATCTCACCGTCATAGTTGTGTATGTTAACAAGGATTGCACGTGTCTCATTAGTGTTGAGTGTTCTTTATAAGAGCTCACTGAGAAGATTTACTCATACACGTCTGAATCCTTGGCAGTGAGCTCTTTATAAAGCCATCTCACCGTCATAGTTGTGCATGTTAACAAGGATTGCACGTGTCTGATTACTGTTGAGTGTTCTTTATAAGAGCTCACTGAGAAGATTTACTCATACACGTCTGAATCCTTGGCAGTGAGCTCTTTATAAAGCCATCTCACCGTCATAGTTGTGTATGTTAACAAGGATTGCACGTGTCTGATTACTGTTGAGTGTTCTTTATAAGAGCTCACTGAGAAGATTTACTCATACACGTCTGAATCCTTGGCAGTGAGCTCTTTATAAAGCCATCTCACCGTCATAGTTGTGTATGTTAACAAGGATTGCACGTGTCTGATTACTGTTCGGGGTTCTTTATAAGAGCTCACTGCAAAAGATTCATACACGTCTGAATCCTTTGCAGTGAGCTCTTTATAAAGCCATCTCACCGTCATAGTTGTGTATGTTAACAAGGATTGCACGTGTCTGATTACTGTTCGGGGTTCTTTATAAGAGCTCACTGCAAAAGATTCATACACGTCTGAATCCTTTGCAGTGAGCTCTTTATAAAGCCATCTCACCGTCATAGTTGTGTATGTTAACAAGGATTGCACGTGTCTGATTACTGTTCGGGGTTCTTTATAAGAGCTCACTGCAAAAGATTCATACACGTCTGAATCCTTTGCAGTGAGCTCTTTATAAAGCCATCTCACCGTCATAGTTGTGTATGTTAACAAGGATTGCACGTGTCTGATTACTGTTCGGGGTTCTTTACAAGAGCTCACTGCAAAAGATTCATACACGTCTGAATCCTTTGCAGTGCGCTGCCATCTCAACTTCATAGTTGCGTACGTATGCAAGGATTGCACGTGTCTGATTACTATTGCTGTTACCGGTAATTTTCTTCTTTAGTGTATTTACGTTTCCGTTGTGCATTTGTTTGTTACTTCTTTGCCCAGTCTTATGTAAATGAATTATTATAAAAGAAAATCTGAGAAGTAATTTATCTATGTATATACTGTATATAAAGCAAAGGGCGAAAATGAAAAAAAAAAAAATGTGAGTGTTTCCCTCCGCGAATTGTTCGACTACTTCTAAACGATCTAGAGATCTGAAAAATGGCGTGCTAATACGTCTTAAGGTCCAGATCCCCATTAAAGTAAAAAAAAAAATGAATCAAAATGACGCTTTGGAATATTGTCTTCTTGAATTTTTCTACCACTTCTATACCTAAAAAAAAATCTGAAAACCAAAAATTCAAAATGGTGGCTTAGCTGTACTTTTTAAAATGCTGATAGGTCTCAAGGTCCGGATAAATAAATAAATATATGGCGCTTTGGAATATTGACATGCTGATAGGTCTTAAGGTCCGGATACATAGAAATGCCAAAAAAATCAGAATGGCGGCTTTGGAACATTGTCTGCTTGAATTTTTCGCGTGTTGTTTGCCAATTTTCAGATCTGACCTAGAGATCTGAAAATTGGCGTTCTGCTGATATGTCTTATGGTCTGACTACCGATAGAAGCCCGAAAACCAAAAGAAATCAAAATGGTGGTTTTGGAATATTTCTGCTTGAATTTTTCTACCACTAAACCTATAAAAGTCAGAAAACCAAAAATTCAAAAGGGAGGCTTGCTTAGCTTTACTATTCAAAATTATGATAGGTTTAAAAGTCATTACTCCAGAAACCTTGAAATGCTGTAAAAATTCCATGAAATTTTGATTTAAAATTTAAGTGCAGTTACCGTTTTACGCCAAACCGTATGCATTGACGTCACGATCTTGTTCTAAATCGTAAAGCAGTTACGGATCACAAATTACTTTTCTTTCCCTTAAAAGGCTGTCCTTAAGTGAGTGTTAGGGTTCATCTTTTGAGATAGATGGCGCAAAAAATCATTCCTTGGGCGTGGCTTTTACGTCTTGAGGGACTGTCCCGTAAGTCGGCGTCAGCGAAGCACTGCAGACCTCGCCATATTCAGAATGGAAGCTGTCTCTCGTTAGCTCCACAATGAAAGGACAAAATACGCGATGTTACGTTTTAATCAATTACATTATTTTGGGGTGGATCTTAGTAGGTAGGCGGAGTTTCTATAGCTCAAATTCAGTGATTCCCTGCTAATGTACACATTTTCTTTTCAAAAAATGAACGTACAGTAGGATTTAAGATGATTTATGGGAGACAAGATTCCAGTCTCACTTTTGGCCCCATTTAATTATTTCTATATGGCCCTGATAATCAAAAAAACATTGGGCAGAAATGAGAGATTTCGTTTCTTCCAGACAGAAACACTGCTAAGCTAACTTATGGCGCCATCTAGTGCCCAAATTGGAATACTTTGGAGTCAGATAAATTGAATTAAAAAAAAAAAATCTAACACCTTTTTCGGAATAATAACTGTGGCACATACACTGAAGAGCAATTGAATGAGAGATACCTGTGTAGTAACGTGCAGCACCACCTTTCGCTCTTGCGACGGCAGCGATTCGTCGCGGCATCGACTCGACAAGACACCGGAAGCGTTGGGAAGCCATACGGATCCACGACCCCTGAACAAGCTCCCACAGTTCACGAAGATTTGATGGAAGGGGGGGGGTCAGAGCCTCGAACATATCTCTCTCGATGGCATCCCAGATGTGCTCGATGGGATTGAGGTCAGGTGACCTAGTTGGATAAGGAAGCGAGGTCACGTCGGTGGAGTGTTCATCCAACCATTCGGATACAGTTCGGGAGCTGCATTGTCTTGTTCCAGGATGAAGTCCGCAGTGGGATGTTGAAGACGCACAAACGGGAGCAAATGGTCGTCCAGAATATTCCGGTAACGTTGACCTGTGAGGCACGGGTTTCATTTCAGTGGGGGTCTCATTTCAGGCCACGTAAACAGTCCCCAGACGAGAATGCCTCCTTCACCAGCTTGAAGAGTATCCTGCCTGCAAGAAGGATCCATCGCTTCATGTGGTTTGCGCCGTACTCGTATCCTACCATTCGCATGTACCAACGTGAATCTCGACTCATCAGTCCAGGCAACATTTTCCCACATGTCTAGGGTCCAGTGGCGATGTTCCCGCGCCCATACTAATCTTTGCACCCTGTGGTGTGCAGCCAGCAGCGGTACCCTCGTGGGACGATGGCTTCTGTACCCCATAGCGAGGAGATGGTTCTGGATGGTGTGGCTGCTTACACGTTTTTTGTGCACCAGCGTTAAATTGCCGAGTGATTTCTTGCACTGTGACCCGTCTATCCGCTGTTACAATGCGAGCTAGCCGATGATGACCCCGCTCATCCACACGCTGTTGTCCACGGTAGTTGCCCCTTGCCGGGATGGTTTTATCGGATTCGATGTACTCACGGTGCACCCGTGACACAGTGGCTCGTGAAAATCCCAGTGCCTGCACGACTTCCGAGATGGAGTGACCCATTCGTCGGGCCCCGACAATTTGCCCACGATCAAGTGCGCTTAGATCCTTCGTCATACTGCGTCCGATTCTTACTGATTCCCGTCGCATCACTCCTTATATTGTGGGATCGCTGCATACGTCATGTCGTTTCCGTTTACAGGGCCGCCCACAGCGCCACATTTACATAACGCCAGCTGTCTCTAATTCAATTGCTCTTTTTTTTTTTTTTTTTTGATTGGAGGTTTAACGACCACCGTGAGCAACTCAATGGGCTATAAGCAGTAGCCCGTCCCTAATTTAGGGTCACAGACAAACACAACAAGACAAACACAACATCCATGCCTCACCGGGATTCGAACCCGGACCCCGTTCGGACGAATGATCAGAGCCCATCGCTTAGACCACTGCGCCACCGGGGCGGCTCAGTTGCTTTTCAGTGTATTAGCTATATGTCGTTTTTATTTGTGCTCAAAATTTCAAACATTCCACAGTAACAGTCTTCGAGAAAATGTGTACAACAGAATTTACATTGCAGATATAGGATAGAATTTCTCTTACACTCGTTCAAAGACAGCCTTAATTACTTTTCCCTTTCTTTAATTTTATATTCAAAAAATGGTTTTATAGAGTCGTCGTTCGGAGAACGAAAATGACTGCAAGTCCTCTTATAAAACTTCGGTCTAGAGGAAAATAGTGCATATAGCTACTCTAGCGCGCTCATTTAGCGCGTCTGAAGACTGCGTTCTAACTAATTTATCACAACGTCACCTTGTTGCTTGTGCGTTATACCCATATTGGAGTTGAGCGCGTGTTTCGTGGATGCACTTATGTATGCATGCGTGTCGTCGGAAATACTGAACAGGAAATTTCCGAACAAATTAAGTCGCATCACTCAGCAAAACGCAATCCTCTTTCGCGCTGACTTTGCAGAATACATGCTCACCTCATAGAACTTTAATGGTAGCAACATCTGGTGTAAATTGCATTAATTGGGGGATGTAATGCTGAAAGCAAGCCTGTAATTTGGGAAGCAAGCCGGTGGTTGCTGGTAAAGGTACTACTGAAAGGTGATAGCGTTTTAGAAATATGCTATCATTAAATGAAGCTGGGGTCTGTCGTGTGTTTTCTTGATCAAGAAGGTCTGCAACCTCTGGATACGGGTTCACTCAAATTTATTTCTGAAAGGACCGCAGTAAATCCATGTTTGTTGTTTGGTTATCTGGCAATATTCAGGTGTGCTCAAAGCAGTATATTTACACTTAAGCGTCTCCCTTGGAATGACACGCCGCACGCATGCGCATGAAAGAACATAATGCCCAGAAGTTTCCGACGTTATGTGGAAATCACTGGAGCCAATAGGAACTGTGATCATGAAAGAAATACGGGATTACACCATATAATACAAATTCTGAAGATGGCAATCCGATCGTTGGTGTGTTTTTTTTTTTTTTATTGGACTTTTAACGACCACCGTGAGCAACTCAACGGGCTATAAGCAGTCGCCGGTCCCTAATTTAGGGTCACTGGTTCCAGGGAAGGGAGAGAGCCAGTGCTGTAAGACAAACACAACATCCATGCCTGGCCGGGATTCGAACCCGGACCCCTTTCGGACGAATAATCAGAGGCCCGCTTAGACCACTACGCCACCGGGGCAGCGATCTTTGGTGTTAGGTACTAATATTGAAGTGGTTAACTCCTTACTTTATTTGGGGATTACCTTATATAGGGACCTTAAATTGAACCATCGTGTTGACTCTCTTCTTCTCAAACTGTGTATTGGAGTTATTAGCCTGATATTTACAAACCTAACCTACAAAACACTAATTCATTTGTATTATGCTATGTTCCAGACTCATGTTAATTATGGCCGCCCCTGTGGCGCAGTGGTCTAAGCGATGGCCTCTGATCATTCGTCCGAAAGGGGTCCGGTTTCGAATCCCGGTGAGGCATGGATGTTGTGTTTGTGTTACGGCACTGGCTCTCTCCCTTCCCTGGAACCAGTGGCCTTAAATTAGAGACGGGCGACTGCTTATAGCCCATTGAGTTGCTCACGGTGGTCGTTAAACCTCCAATTAAAAAAAATATATATTAATTATGCTATTTTATCATGGGGACAGACAACTAAATATAATTTCAAAAAACTTCAAATTCCTCAAAACAAATATATACGATTAATTGACTTAAAATTTGATAGAAATTCACAACCAACACTATGTAATACTACAAGAGTTTTCCCAAATAAATATAATATTCTAATGATTAACCAATTATATTACTACAATATTGGGAGAATTATATACAAGACCATTAAAAGTAATTTACATTCCGATATTATACATATTACACCCCAGATACATCATCATCATCATCATCATCAACCATTATCAATCCACTGCTGGACGAAGGTCTCCCCAAGTTTCCTCCACAACGGTCTGTCTTGTGCCAGTCTCCTCCATGTCACTCCAGCATATTTACGAATTTCATCCACCCATCTCCCATGTGGTCTTTTTCTGGGTCTTTTCCTGTCCCTTGGAATCCAATCTAAAATTTCGGCTGTCCATCGATGGTCTGTCCTTCTGGCAGTATGTCCAGCCCATTGCCATTTCAGGGATTTAACTCTGATCATGATGTCTTCCACTCTCGTCATTTTTCGGATCCACGAGTTCCTCTTCTTATCTCTCCTGGTTATACCAAGCATGCACCTCTCCATGCTGCTTTGAGTTGTCTTCAGCCTTTGTATGTCTCTTTTAGTTAAGGTCCACGTCTCTGCACCATACGTAAGCACTGGAAGGATGCATTGATCAAACACTTTTCTTTTAAGACATAATGGCATATTGCTCTTGAAAATTATGCTGTTTCTTCCAAAAGCTCTCCAGGCAAGTTTTGTACGCCGATTAATTTCTTCATCAATGTGACCCTCACTTGATATCTGCTGTCCAAGATAAACATACGTATCTGTTATCTCCAGTTTTTCTCCATCAATCGATAAATCTTCATTTCTTGTAAAAGCATTGAACATCACTTTTGTCTTCTGAAAGTTCATTTTTAATCCCACTTCTTTACTCTTGTCAGCAAGTTCCTGGATCATACTCTGCACCTCTGATGGGGTAGTTGCAAAAATGATTACGTCATCAGCAAAACGAAGGTGGGTTATATAATCTCCATTAATCTTTATCTCTTTGTTTTCCCAGTTCAGTGATTGAAAGACATTTTCCAATGTGGAATTAAAGAGCTTCGGAGATATGGTGTCACCTTGTCTCGCTCCCTTTCCAATATGTTATTACGAGTGTTAATTTGATTTTCTTTGGAAAAAAATCACAATAATAAATAAAAATATTAAAATATAAACAACTTCACAGCAACACAGTGACGTACTAATGGACTTCACGTGCAGTTCAGAGCATGGAAGCTGAGACCTTTTTGGTCACATGACTAAATCGTTTCCGGGCCTCTTCTTTCCAGCGAGTGGGCTATGTTTCCCGAGCAGCTGCTGCAGGTTGTACCGTGAAAGCAACTTTACGAGATCAGACGCTTAGTCGTAACGTGGCAGTTCGCGTTCGCTACTGAAGTGAGTGAGGTTCATTTTGGCCACTTAAAAAAAGATAAGTCAGAAGTCTATCTCAATTTTTTTTTGTACGAATCTTCTTTCCGAAGAACTGAAGATTGTATTGATACCACTTTTAACAAGATCCGCCAGAAAACAGAAGAGATATGCATTAGAGAACCGTCTGCTGTTAGAGTAAAGTGATACCAAACCGTTGACATTTGATAACGTCTGGTTGCGTCGCACTCTGCAGCAGTATTTATTTTACCCGAGTTTAAAAAAATTCTAAAAAAAAGTAACTGCCGCCGTTGCTGCCTCTGTTTTAGAAATTTCACGACACTCTTGATTTCCTAGCTCGCAGCGCAAAACCTATTAAACACAAGAATATGAAATTTACATTGTTTGTAGAGAATTGTTTGGCGAACACGCTGAAATAAGTCGTTTTTCGATTCTGGCGATACTTCAAGAGCTATTGTATTTCAAAGTTAAGGTAAGCAAAAAAAGTGCTATCAGGTCGCGTTCCGGACACACTAACAGCAACAGAACCACGAAACTTCGTAGGCATGTAGTGCCATGACCGAATTTTTTCACCTCGTCGCCCCCCCCCTTTTTTTAATTATTTCGATTTAGATTACGAGAAATTAAATTTTTAAATTTCACAAAATTATCTATTTCGCGATGGGATCCATTTAAAGAAACGGATATATGGCAAATTAAAAATCATAACGCTTTGCAATTTTTACAGCATAAACTCACAACTATCATCCCTTTTTTTACAAAAAAAAAACTTAAGAAAAAGTCATTTTCTGCTTTTTAACCATTTTTTAAAGACACAAATAAAAAAAAAAATGAACGGCTTGTTTGTCTTCACGATAACCCCAGAGGAACGTTCTGTCCCGTGAACTGCTGCCATGGTGACGAAGAGAATTTGTTATGCATATGTTTTGTTGGTGAAGCTATCTCATTTGTTTAACGGTTTAGCATACAGGTTTACGGAAATGCCTTTTGGACCGCTTTCGTTTTCCTTAGTGGTAAATTTAGTAAGTGCTATAAGTTCAAACGACAAAAGTCCGCCCTTCCAAAAAATAACGACAGTAAAAAAACTCGGAAATTTTGGAATGGCGGCGGAGCAAAGTCCTTCAATAAAAATAGAAGGAAATTGAAAAAAGTCCCGCAAAAATCCAACAGGGAGTTTACCAGGAGAGAAACAAAAACTGTAAACAAGCCGCCATCTTGGAATCGATACAGCGCAAAAAGTATTGAATAATTGGGAGAACATTTTTATTTCGTTGTGATATACTTGAAGATCGGGCTGCAGGGCCCGGGCGCTACTCTGGAAACGAGCGTAGCGAGCCTAGAGGCGCAGCCCCTAGTAAATAAAAAAAAAAAGTAGTATACGCGTACAGCACGCTGGTAGAAGTTTAGCCCTCAATTTTAGGGGAAAATGTGCGTCGATAAATACGGTATATCATTGGCTGGAACCACAGTGCTGTGGGAATACGATGTTGGAATTCCCGCAATTCTTCCGCATTAGCGACTTTTGATCTCGTGAAGGTGACAGCGATTTGTTAAAAAAAAAAAAAAAAAAAAAAAAATGTATTCTGTGATTTACGCGGTACTAATGGTAATGGAATTTTTATCATTTCGAGATAACACGAGATTCAACTGAACTGGAATTATGCATATTTTTGTTCATAAATTAGAAGAAATATTCCCTGTGATATACTGATTAATGTTCGCCCTCCCCTTCGTTTTCTTTGCGTTTCATGAGAAATTAATCACTGCCTTTTACTTGTGGTGAATGTGGGGGACGATGTTGTATCCACAAGCAGCCCTCATTAGGGAAGCGATTAAATGGCCATTAAATACTCCCCCCTTTTCATAAAAACGTCTTCTTTGTACCACCTCCAGATCTTCAAATGAAAGAGCTAAAAGGGGATCAAGATGTGTAACATATGGCCCTTATTTTTTCTTCCCCTCCGTCTCGCTTATCTGTGAGGAGAGGAGAAATTTCTTTTTCATACCAAGGAGTTAGAACTGAGTTTTATGGCATAAGTTCCACTAATTTCCTTCAACCCCACCCACACCCCCCACCCTCCGGAGGGAAATCAAGATAATTTTGGGAGTTCATTTTCGAGGAGAAGATCGTGCGTAATTACGTCCCAGGTTCGAGACGAAGAACAGTAAAGAGAGCAAGCTTTATTTTGTT
The DNA here is from genome assembly GCA_039090855.1 of Macrothele yani. Taxonomy (NCBI): domain Eukaryota; kingdom Metazoa; phylum Arthropoda; class Arachnida; order Araneae; family Macrothelidae; genus Macrothele; species Macrothele yani. Next base: position 92,815,308 of record CM077031.1, read on the forward strand.
GCTCGGCATCTAATGACAAAAACATATCGCAAATGACTCCCTCAGTCGTCGATCTAGCTACTCTGAAATCGCGGCACAAAAGAAAATAAAAAAACAGAACAAAAAAATTCTCGTTCGAAAGAAGGGATAATTGATTTTTTTTTCACGCCTCATGTTTTAAAGCGCTATCGATTCGCGAAATTAAGCTATCACCAATGCAGAAAAAAAAAAAAAAAAAAAAAAAGATGAGGATTCACTTCAAATGCATCGAATATCAAGAATTATCCCGAACGAATTATAGAGGCATGCTTATGAAATGCACAGTACAAAAATTTATTAATGCTTGTCGAGACTTCATGAAAAATTCATCTTTTACCCGAGTAATCAGATCGATTAATGAAAGTGCACTATTTTCTTATTCATTACATCTATGCCAGATGCACAGTCATTTAAGTTTTCGGCCCTTAAGCAAAAAAAAAAAAAAATAATAATAATCACCCACCCCCTTTATCTACAGCTAATAAAGAAAATAAAAATAAATTGCGTACATTTGAACTCGTAAAATCTTTTAATTCATTGAAAAAATATTCTCGAGTTTTCACAGATAGATAGATAGATAGATAAACTACACTAGGGAAGTTAGATAGATAAACTAGATTAGAACCCTTAGACAGATAGATAAATTAGACCAAGGATAGATAGATAGATAGATAGATAGATAGATAGATAAACAAGACTAGACCAGGACAGTTAGATAGACAGATAAACTAGACTAGACCAGGATAGTTAGATAGATATATAAACTAGACTAGACCAGGACAGTTAGACAGATAGATAAACTAGACTAGACCTGGACAGTTAGATAGATAGATAGATAGATAGATAGATAGATAGATAGATAGATTTGAACAGTTAGATACATAGATAAATAAACAAGACCTGACTAGGACAGTTAGATAGATAGATAAACTAGAATAGACTATGACAGTTAGATAGATAGATAAACTAGACTAGCCTAGGACAGTTAGATAGATAGATAGATAGATAGATAGATAGATTAGGAGTATTCGATAGATAGATAGATTAGGACAATTCGATAGATAGATAGATTAGGACAATTAGATAGATAGATAAATAAACAAGACTAGACTACGACAGTTTGATAGATAGATAAACTAGACTAGACTAGGAGAGTTAGATAAACAAGGTTAGACTAGGACCGTTAGATAGATAGATAAACTAGACTAGACTAGGGCAGTTAGATAAAGTAGGCTAGACTTGGACAGTTAGATAGACAAATAAATTAGACTAGACTAGGGCAGTCAGATAAACAAGGCTAGACTAGGGCAGTCAGATAGATAGATAGATAAACTAGACTAGATTATGATAGTTTGATAAACTAGGCTAGACTTGGACAGTTAGATAAATAAACAATACCTGATTAGGACAGTTAGATGGACAGATAAACTAGAATAGACTAGGACAGTCAGATAAACAAGGCTGGACAAGGGCAGTCAGATAGATAGATAAACTAGACTAGATTATGACAGTTAGATAAACTAGACTAGATTATGACAGTTAGATAAACTAGGCTTGACTTGGACAGTTAGATAAACTAGGCTAGACTTGGACAGTTAGATAGACAGATAAACTAGACTAGACTAGAACAGATAGATAGATAGATAGATAGATAGATAGATAGATAAACTAGACTAGACTAGGACAGTTTGGTGGATAGATAAACTAGACTAGACTAGGAGATTTAGATAAGCTAGGCTAGACTAGGACAGTAAAATAGATAGATAAGCTAGACTAGACTAGGACAGTCAGATAAACTGGGCTAGACTAGGATAGTTATGTAGATAGATAAACCAGACTAGATTAGGATAGATAGATAGATAGATAGATAGATAGATAGATAGATAGATAGATAGATAGATAGATAGATAGACAAATCGAGAGAGTGTCCTGGTAGTCTTTGTGCATAATGTATGCTATGCATCTTTCGCATAGCAAAATCTTTGTGGTTGTGAAATAAAACGAGTGATTCGAAAGCATACATTAATTTACGTGGAACACATTGCATTGATTCGCGTCACACACGACCACAACGAGCCACAGTCCGCTATATACTAAATGGAATTAAATCATAACCACAAACAATAAGGTTTACTAATTTCTGACATTGTATGGTGCTTAGGTGGGCGGATTAAGGAATTTTATTTTCCTAAAACTAATGAAAGAAGATATGGAAGTCATAAAAGTAAATATTTACTTAACTATGGCGGTGGCGAAAGTAAGTATTTCGACTGTTACGTTTTTTCAAAAACAATTCTTATTTTTATATAATCCTTGCAGCAATAAGTCCAACCCATTTTTACACTTTACGGTCTTCACTTTTGTCGTGATATCTTCAAGCCCCGTTATTTTCCAGACCCATGAGTTCCTCTCTTTGTCTTTCAGGGTTACTCCATGCTTCTTTCCCTTCACCTCCTGGATATGTCTCTGGTACCTCCTGCATTGAATGTGGATGTTATTTGAGCCAGTGTCGTTTGTCTGTTAGCATGGACAATCCTGCTCAGATGCGCCTGGTCACGGTCATTCAGCACCCGTGGTCGGCCACTGTGCTGTCCACGGTGGGTGGTAATGCCTTCCACGAGGTATTCTCGGTACACACGTATAAAACTAGACTAGCCGTGGATCAAGGAATGTTGAATGTTTGCACAACTTCGGAAATTGAATGTCCCATCCGTCTGGCTCCCACTACCATGCCTCGTTCAAACTCCGATAATTCACATCGGCTTGCCATAATCCTACTGGCGGTTGTTCAACCGTACTCACAAGATTGCACCTCGCAACTGATGAAAATTTTGGCGTGTATCGAAGCCCTTGTGCGACGTTAAAATTTTTCATACTGCTAACCCACGGCTTTTGACACTTTGGTATATATATCAGGTATACAAATAAGTTTTAAAGCATTTTTTGTGTGACGTATACCACTAATTTACATTCCCGACATTCCTCCGCGTTGTTGACATGTGAGCGTAACTGGTCCAGAGTATAAGATATGACACAGAAGTTTGCCCAACGGTCAAACGCACTTGCACATCAGTAGGTGAAGGAATGGCAAGCGATTCTGCATTTGTTCGACACTACATTCGTTACGAATTTCATCAAGGAAAAATTGCTGCAAAAGCATGTGCGTCAATCTGTTCCATTCTGGGGGAGAATATTGTATCGAAAAGCACGTGTGAGTTTTGGTTTAGACGGTTTAAAGCAGGTGATTTTGATGTTGGCGATCGAGAACGTAGCACACGAAGAACCTGCAAGCATTGCTGGATGAAGATTCGTCTCAAACGCAAAAAGAACTAGCTGAACAACTGGGGGTAACTCAACAAACCATTTCCAATCGTTTACGCGCATTGGGAAAGATTCAGAAGGAAGGAAAATGGGTGCCACATGACCTGAGCCAGAGAAACAAAGATGAGCATGTCATGAAGTGTTTAAGTATGTCGAATAAACAATACAGAAAGTCTTTCCGGTGGAAAATCGTTACGGGTGATGAAAAGTGGATATGAGACGACAATCCGAAAAGCAAAAAAAACCTGGCTAGACCCCAATGAAGGAACGACTTCGGCACCGAAACGCAATATTCACTCCTAGAAAGTTCTGCTGTGCATCTGGTGGGATATGAAGGGTGTGCTCTATTATGAACTATTGGAGCAGGGTCAAACTGTTACTGCTGATCGCTACTAGCAACAATTGCTGCTATTGAACCAGGAAATCTGTCGGAAACGTCCATTCACAGGCAAAGAATTGCGTCAAGCGAAATTACTGCATGACAACGCTGTCGCGAAATCGGTCAAGGAGACGTTATTGACGCTTGGCTGGGAAGTTTTGGAACACCCTGCGTATTGTCCCGACATAGCCCCTTCAGATCATCACATATTCCGATCGATGCAACATGGTTTGTCTGCTGTACAGTTCTGGGCATGTGACGAAGTGCAAAAATGGGATGACGACTTCATCGCGTCACACGACGAAGTATTTATTCTTCATGGCTGGAATCCGTCAGCCACGCGACTGTTGGCGGAAGGCGATAGATAATGACGGTGCATATTTTGATTCGTAAGGTTGTTGTTGTTTTCTCTCAAATTACATGTTGCGTTGTCTTAAAACGCTTTAGAACTTATTTGTACACATAATATAAGGAAAAAATTATATGTGCTTCAATATTTACGTTACAATATTGTAAAAATTCGTAAACCTATTTACTTGACATTATTTATTTAATATGTTTAAAGTCGAGTTTCAAACAATTTTTTGCATGTAGTTAGAAAATTTAACTAATCTTAGAATTAGTATATCCGTAAAGGAAAAGGAATCAACTCTGATTGTAAATTATTACGACAGGTATTAATTTCTTTATCATTACAACGTCAGATCACGACGTCTCAATGCCTGTTGTTACCGAGTTCCGAGTTCGCTGAAGTTACTGTTGCTCTGAAAATATTTTCTTATAAATAAATAAATGTACGCAACGTGTTTTGTTTTTTTAATATCGTTTCGGATAATTTGCTTTTAAGAACTAGCATTTTGCTTTAGATTGGTTTCGACCGCATCCGGTCTCTTTTCAGGCTACAGCGAACTTTCATATTTATATTAAAGAGTCTTTTATGCATTACAGAATTGGAAATGTTGGCAAAGCGGCTGACATCTTTGATTCTAGATGAAACTGATTATCATGTTTACGGCGTCGGTTTCCGTCTCAAAATTCAAATGAACGAAGCCTCTACTTTCTATAAAACTCCATGCCGCAAAATATCTTTCGTAAGCCTTAGAAATGGGACTTTGTTTGGAACTGGGTAAATTATAAACCGGATGGAAACAAGAAAGATCACACAAAATTTTCAGGTGTAATGAGCGCGCCTTTTGAATCGCTTCTGACGCGAATTAAATTTATCAAAGCTAGTCAAAGTCAACAGAACCGGTATGGAAAACAGTAGTATCTGACTGAAGAAAGAAGTTCTTCAATCCGGATTTTAATCTCGCAGATATTGCTGTAAACGGAATCGTGAACTTACGCCCTCTGGTTGCAGAAGCGTGCGTTAACAAAAGTTTGAAATTATACGAGTCAGCGGAAACGCTCTCCAACAGAGAAAGATTGTTTCAAATCGGACTCTTAGAAGCAGAGATATCGACAAAAATATGATATGCATCTACGCCCCCTGGCGGGGAAAACATGCATTATTTTAAAAAGAAACTGTTCTCAAAATGTTTTTCGATTAAAGAGAAAGTATTCTCAAACGGTATCGGTCCGGGGAAGAATGTTTTCAGTCGAGTTTTCAGGAGCTCAGATTTTGCTGCAAATGCATCAGAAGCAGAAATTAACACTTATTCCCCATTTTGGCCAAACCATTTTTTACCAAATATTAGAATTATATGAAAAACATTTCCCATTAGGAGCTGTACGCGATACAGGAAGAATTTTTCAAATCGGAGTTTTACAAGCAGAAATATCGGGGGAAACGAAATTTACCTTCACGACCTCTAGCGGAAAGTCTATGAATTACTTGAAAATTTTGAAATTATGTGAAGAACATTTCGCACTGGAAACGCTATTAAACAAAGAAGGATTTTTTTCAAATCGCTCTCTTACAAGTAGAGATATTTACAAAAATAAGATATACATCTACGCCCCGAAGAAGAAATCATTCATTGTTTTAAGAAGAAAATATTCAGTAAAGGTTTATCGACATAAGTGGCATAGGTCCACGAACGAATTTTTTCAATCGAGATTTTAGAAGCTAATATTTTGTGACAAATACAACAGAAGCCGAAATTAGCACTTACGCCACCTGCCGGCTAAACCGTTTTTTTTTTAACCAAAACTTAGAAACGATATGCAAAAGATTCAAATCAGGAGCTGTATCTGCTGAAGAGAAAAAATTCAAATCGGAGTTTTAGAAGTCGAGATATCTGGGAAAACGCAATTTCGTTTTACGCCCCCTAGCGGAAAACCTATGGGTAACTTGCAAAAGTGGCTATACCTAAAATAGTATTCGATATAAATGGAATCGAAAAGTAAAACAATTTTTTTCAATCCGATGTTTAGAAACAAATACACTGAAGTGCCAAAAAAATTAGTACACCAGTCTAATACTTGGTAGATCCCCCACTGGAGCGCAGGACTGCAGACATACGACAGGGCATGGACCACCACTAGCTTCTGGAAATATTCTGTAGGCAATTCACACCATACTTCCTGCAGAGCGTTCCACAATTCAGGTTTATTCCGAGGTCTCGGATTCCTGTGTTCGATAGCGCGTTGCATGGCATCCCAAATGTGTTCTATCACGTTCAGATCTGGGGACTTGGGTGGGAATGGCAACACCCCAAACTCAGATGAATGCTCCTCTAACCATAATGTGGCGTCCCGACACTTCTGTCGAGGTGCATTGTCCTGTTCGAACAGGCCCAACCCATAAACATGTATGCGGGACATGAACGGGTGTACCTCGTCAGAAATGATGCGCACATAGCTTTGGCCGGTCACAGACGTTTGTAGACGTACCAGGGGTTACAGCGAAGTCCAACTAAACACACCCCATACAATTACAGACGCCCCACCAGCCGGTACAGTTCCCTGCTGACAGGCGGGATCCATGGCTTCATGGAGTTTGCGCCACACATGAATCCTTCCATCTGCCCGATATAGTTGGAAACGCGACTCGTCAGACCAGGCTACTTGTTTCCAGTCTTCAAGTGTCTAGGGGCGGTGTTGCCGTGCCAAAGCGAGGCGCATAGCTCTGTGTCCTGCACCCATCAAGGGGACTCGAGTTGGGCGTCGGCTCCCAAAGCCCATATCGTGCAGGGTACGTTGCGCAGTCCGGACGCTGAGACTGCAGCACTGAATTCCGATGATACCTGCGAGAGTGTTTCACGCCTATCGCGTGAAACGATTGTTGATAGCTGACGATCGTCACGTTCACCCAATGTCTTTTTACGGCCACACTGGTATCGTAGGTTGAAGGTTTTGCCGGAATTCTTGTAGTCACGGTACATCCTTGCAATGGTCGTCCGTGAAAATCCGAACTTCGTGTCTCCCTTTGAAATACTATGGCCCATCTCACGAGCGCCAACTATGACACCGCGTTGAAAATCGCTTAAATCGTTATTACTTGTCATTCTCATGCCGAAAACAGCTCTGACAGCTGGCAAAGATGTCTATCGCTTTATATACGCACTGGCGGACGCAACCGAGTACGCGCACAGGTGACGTTGCTATGTATTTTGCATAAGCTCGTCTGCACCAGTTTTTCTGGCACTTCAGTGCATACGGAATAAAATGTGTTTCGAATTCGATATCTGCATTTACGCTTTCCAGCGGCAAAACTGTGCATCGTAGAAATAACGAATTGAAGAATCGTCATTCGCACATTTCAAGCTTCTCAATGCAAAAATAATTTTTCAAATCGGACCAATAGTTGCAGAGATGTGGTGTCCACATGCGGACTGACGGACAGACGGACAAAGCGATAACATCAGCACGATCTTTTTTCAAACATGTTAGTTTAATCATGCAATGCACTGATTGTGATACGCTTTCCAACATACCAGAAATCATTACTTAAGTTATTACTCAAGTTTTGAGGATAATGGCTGTGTTATAAATATCGCTCCTGTGTGCTCACCTTTTACCCCATTTCGATTATATTAAACAGAACCGGTTCAGTACATCTCCGGAACAACATGATGACGTTTTGTTGCAATTGAAGCATTTTTACGTACGTTATGAAGCATAAGAGCGATGGAATGGATCCCGCTTCTATATCTCGTGACCTTTGACATCATTTCATCCATTTTCAAAAGGATTCATCCCGAGGTTGTCACCTACCACATACTAAAATTTCATCGAAATCGAACCATTTTTACGCAAGTTATGAAGCATAAGGGCAATGGAATAAATCGTCCGAGTGGGTCCGGGTTCGAATCCCGTGACGCATGGATGATGTGTATGTCTCACGGTACTGGCTCACTCCTTTCCCTGAAACCAATCGCCCTAAATTAGGGACACGCACGTGATCATAGCCCACTGAGTTGCTCACGGTGGTCGTTGAACCTTGAATCTGCCGCCCCGGTGGCTCAGTGGTCTAAGGCGTTGGCCTCTGATCATTCGTCCGTAAGGGGTCCGGGTTCGAATCCCGTTAGGCATGGATGTTGTGCTTGTCTTACGGCACTGGCTCTCTCCCTTCCCTGGAACCAGTGACCCTAAATTAGGGACGGACGACTGCTCATAGCCCATTGAGTTGCTCACGGTGGTCGTTAAACCTCCAATCAAAAAAAAAAAAACCTTGAATCTAAAAAAAAAAAAAAAAAAGTGACCCCTCAAATAATACAAAAGAATTCATGCCTCCAATAAGGATAATATTAAAGACGAGGTTCACAAATTTTTAGTACGATTTACGAGCAAAATAATTAATGTTTAAAATAAAATTATCTCTTTTTTACGCTTTCCAACCGTAAGGTGAAGAAGCGTATATGCTCCAGCTTTGTCTGTCTGTCAGTCGGTCCGTCCGTACGGTAACTCAGGTAAAAGTAGTTCGATTTCGATGAAATTTTAATCTGTGGTAGGGGACTACCTGGGGACGAACTCTATTGAAAATGGGCGAAATGGGGTCAAAATTCATGACATAGGATCGGGATCCATTCCATTGCCCTTATGCGTCATAACTTGCGTACAAACGGTTCGATTTGGGTGAAATTTTAGTATGTTGTAGAGGACCACCTGGGAACGAACCCTATTTAAAACAGGTGAAATGGGGTTACAGGTGAGTACATAGGAGCGATATTTATTCTACAGCCATTATCTTCATAACTTGAGTAATGATTTCTGGTATGTTGGAAAGCGTATCATAATCAATGCATTGCATGATTTTACTAACTTGTTTTGTTTTGTTTTCTCTTTTGCGATAGTAAATCGACCTTTTTTTTTTTTTTGTTACAGTTGTTTGGGTAGATCCATGCTTCATCAATAATCACGAGAAATTTTCATCTATCTCCAACTAAGTTATTTTCATAAAACAAGTTAGTAAAATCATGCAATGCATTGATTATAATACGCTTTCCAACATACCAGAAATCATTACTCAAGTTATGAGGATATTGGCTGTGGAATAAATCTCGCTCCTGTGCCCTCACCTTTCATCCCATTTCGATTCTATTTAACAGAACCGGTTCAGTGTACTTCCGAAATAACATAGTAAAGTTTTGTCGCAATGGAAGCATTTTTACGTAAGTTATGATGCATAAGGGCGATGGAATAGATTCCGCTCCTGTGTTCTAACCTTTGACCCCATTTCGCCCATTTCCAATAGGATTCGTCCCCAGGCAGGCCCCTACAACATACTAACATTTCATCCAAATCGAACCGTATTTACGCAAGTTATGACGCATAAAGGCAATGGAATGGATCCCGCTCCTATGCCGTGACCTTTGACCCCCACTTCACCGATTTTCAATAGGGTTCATCCCCAGGTACCAAATACTAAAATTTAATGGAAATCGAACCTTTTTTACGTTAGTTATGACGCATAAGAGCAGTGGAATGGATCCTACTCGTACGTCGTGACCTTTGACCCCATTCCATCCATTTTCGACAGGGTTCGTTCCCAGGTGATCCCCTTCCACATACTAAAATGTCATCGAAATCAAACCATTTTTACGCACGTTATGATGCATAAAGGCAATGTAATGCATTCCGCTTCTATGTCCTGGCCTTTGACCCCACTTCACCCATTTTCAATAAGGTTGATTCCCAGGTGGTCCCCTGCAATATACTAAAATTTCATCGACATCGAACCATATTTACGCAAGTTATGACGCATAAGGGCAATGGAATGGATCCCGCTCTTATGCCGTGACCTTTGACTCCACTTCACCGATTTTCAATAGGGTTCATCCGCGGGTGGTTCCCTACAATATGATAAACTTTCATCGACATCGAACCATATTTACGTAAGTTATGACGCATAAGGGCAATGGAATTGATCCCGCTCCTATACCGTGACCTTTGACTCCATTTAGTCCATTTTCAATAGGGTTAGTCCCCTACCACATACTAAAATTTCATCGAAATCGAACCATTTTTACGCGAGTTATCGTGCCGACGGACGGACGGACGGACAAAGCTGGAGCAAATACGCTTCTTCAACCTACGGTTGGAAAGCATAAAAAAGTCTACACCGTGTCTACGCTCAGTCACGTGCCTAGGCAAAAGGCGGCGAACATTATGTTTCTTTTTTTTTTTTTCTTTTTCTGATTCAAATCTTTGTTAATTATCTTGTTTATAGTTGATGCAAAGATTCTTAATGACTTAGATATTGCTCTTCGTGTTGGTGGATTTTCTTTTAAGACCAGAGAATTTACATTTGAAATAGTCGTAAAGGTACGTACCATCGCTATATTCGTTTTGTGTTCTTTTTCAAAGCAATGTTTGATGATTTTCCCCTCTATTATTAATAATATTGCTTATATTACATTTAGAAATGGTAATACCATGAATTTCGCAGCGTTTTTAAATTCTTCCTCTTGGTTACTCAGTCCAAGGACTGGTTGTTTAGTAGATGTACTCTGTCTCTCTATTCCTCTCTATTCTCCGACGTTCTCTTCAAGTCATAGTATGTTCTAGTATTGGTGCCTTCTTCTTGGTTACTCAGTCGAAGGACCGGTTGTTCAGTAGATGTACTCTGTCTCTCCATTCCTCTCTATTCTCCGACGTTCTCTTCAAGTCATAGTATGTTCTAGTATTGGTGCCTTCTTCTTGGTTACTCAGTCGAAGGACTAGTTTTTCAGTAGATGTACTCTGTCTCTCCATTCCTCTCTATTCTCCGACGTTCTCTTCAAGTCATAGTATGTTCTAGTATTGGTGCCTTCTTCTTGGTTACTCAGTCGAAGGACTAGTTTTTCAGTAGATGTACTCTGTCTCTCCATTCCTCTCTATTCTCCGACGTTCTCTTCAAGTCATAGTATGTTCTAGTATTGGTGCCTTCTTCTTGGTTACTCAGTCGAAGGACCGGTTGTTCAGTAGATGTACTCTGTCTCTCCATTCCTCTCTATTCTCCGACGTTCTCTTCAAGTCATAGTATGTCCTAGTATTGGTGTCTTCTTCTTAGTTACTCAGTCCAAGGACTGGTTGTTCAGTAGATGTACTCTGTCTCTCCATTCCTCTCTATTCTCCGACGTTCTCTTCAAGTCATAGTATGTTCTAGTATTGGTGTCTTCTTCTTGGTTACTCAGTCCAAGGACTGGTTGTTCAGTAAATGTACTCTGCCTCTCCATTCCTCTCTATTCTCTGCCGTTCCCTTCAAGTCATAGTATGTTCTAGTATTGGTGCCTTCTTCTTGGTTACTCAGTCGAAGGACTGGTTGTTCAGTAGATGTACTCTGTCTCTCCATTCCTCTCTATTCTCCGACGTTCTCTTCAAGTCATAGTATGTCCTAGTATTGGTGTCTTCTTCTTAGTTACTCAGTCCAAGGACTGGTTGTTCAGTAGATGTACTCTGTCTCTCCATTCCTCTCTATTCTCCGACGTTCTCTTCAAGTCATAGTATGTCCTAGTATTGGTGTCTTCTTCTTGGTTACTCAGTCCAAGGACTGGTTGTTCAGTAAATGTACTCTGCCTCTCCATTCCTCTCTATTCTCTGCCGTTCCCTTCAAGTCATAGTATGTTCTAGTATTGGTGCCTTCTTCTTGGTTACTCAGTCGAAGGACTGGTTGTTCAGTAGATGTACTCTGTCTCTCCATTCCTCTCTATTCTCCGACGTTCTCTTCAAGTCATAGTATGTCCTAGTATTGGTGTCTTCTTCTTAGTTACTCAGTCCAAGGACTGGTTGTTCAGTAGATGTACTCTGTCTCTCCATTCCTCTCTATTCTCCGCCGTTCTCTTCAAGTCATAGTATGTCCTAGTATTGGTGTCTTCTTCTTGGTTACTCAGTCCAAGGACTGGTTGTTCAGTAAATGTACTCTGTCTCTCCATTCCTCTCTATTCTCTGCCGTTCCCTTCAAGTCATAGTATGTTCTAGTATTGGTGTCTTCTTCTTGGTTACTCAGTCGAAGGACTGGTTGTTCAGTAGATGTACTCTGTCTCTCCATTCCTCTCTATTCTCCGACGTTCTCTTCAAGTCATAGTATGTCCTAGTATTGGTGTCTTCTTCTTAGTTACTCAGTCCAAGGACTGGTTGTTCAGTAGATGTACTCTGTCTCTCCATTCCTCTCTATTCTCCGCCGTTCTCTTCAAGTCATAGTATGTCCTAGTATTGGTGTCTTCTTCTTGGTTACTCAGTCCAAGGACTGGTTGTTCAGTAGATGTACTCTGTCTCTCCATTCCTCTCTATTCTCCGCCGTTCTCTTCAAGTCATAGTATGTCCTAGTATTGGTGTCTTCTTCTTGGTTACTCAGTCCAAGGACTGGTTGTTCAGTAGATGTACTCTGTCTCTCCATTCCTCTCTATTCTCCGCCGTTCTCTTCAAGTCATAGTATGTCCTAGTATTGGTGTCTTCTTCTTGGTTACTCAGTCCAAGGACTGGTTGTTCAGTAAATGTACTCTGTCTCTCCATTCCTCTCTATTCTCTGCCGTTCTCTTCAAGTCATAGTATGTCCTAGTATTGGTGTCTTCTTCTTGGTTACTCAGTCCAAGGACTGGTTGTTCAGTAGATGTACTCTGTCTCTCCATTCCTCTCTATTCTCCGCCGTTCTCTTCAAGTCATAGTATGTCCTAGTATTGGTGTCTTCTTCTTGGTTACTCAGTCCAAGGACTGGTTGTTCAGTAGATGTACTCTGTCTCTCCATTCCTCTCTATTCTCCGCCGTTCTCTTCAAGTCATAGTATGTCCTAGTATTGGTGTCTTCTTCTTGGTTACTCAGTCCAAGGACTGGTTGTTCAGTAGATGTACTCTGTCTCTCCATTCCTCTCTATTCTCCGCCGTTCTCTTCAAGTCATAGTATGTCCTAGTATTGGTGTCTTCTTCTTGGTTACTCAGTCGAAGGACTGGTTGTTCAGTAGATGTACTCTGTCTCTCCATTCCTCTCTATTCTCCGCCGTTCTCTTCAAGTCATAGTATGTCCTAGTATTGGTGTCTTCTTCTTGGTTACTCAGTCCAAGGACTGGTTGTTCAGTAAATGTACTCTGTCTCTCCATTCCTCTCTATTCTCTGCCGTTCCCTTCAAGTCATAGTATGTTCTAGTATTGGTGTCTTCTTCTTGGTTACTCAGTCGAAGGACTAGTTTTTCAGTAGATGTACTCTGTCTCTCCATTCCTCTCTATTCTCCGCCGTTCTCTTCAAGTCATAGTATGTCCTAGTATTGGTGTCTTCTTCTTGGTTACTCAGTCCAAGGACTGGTTGTTCAGTAAATGTACTCTGTCTCTCCATTCCTCTCTATTCTCTGCCGTTCCCTTCAAGTCATAGTATGTTCTAGTATTGGTGTCTTCTTCTTGGTTACTCAGTCGAAGGACTGGTTGTTCAGTAGATGTACTCTGTCTCTCCATTCCTCTCTATTCTCCGACGTTCTCTGCAAGTCATAGTATGTCCTAGTATTGGTGTCTTCTTCTTAGTTACTCAGTCCAAGGACTGGTTGTTCAGTAGATGTACTCTGTCTCTCCATTCCTCTCTATTCTCCGACGTTCTCTTCAAGTCATAGTATGTCCTAGTATTGGTGTCTTGGAGTAATTGTGCCACAGAACCATTCCTTGGCCGTCCTCTTTCTCTCTCGCCTTGAATTTTCCCTTCCAAAATATTCAGAATCGGGCCTCCGTGGCGCTATGTGTGTCCTGTCCATAACATTCTTCTTTTCTTTAACATGTTGATCAGATTCCTGGGTTCTCCTACTCCCTCCAGGAGCTCCTCATTAGTCTTTCTATCGAGCCAACTTGTTTACTCCATTCTGATAGAGCTAAATTATTATCAGAACATTTAATCTAAGTGGCTCAAACCATTCTAAACATTCCGGACTGTCGCATGGATACACTCAAATTTTGATTCAATTCGGAAAACTAATAAAACGATTGCAAAAAAAAAATGCTACCTGATAGCATTTAGTAAGTCACATGTAGATGTGGCGCCATCTATTTTCTGGTCTCAACACCACCAAAGAAAAATTTATTGATTTTCAATATATTTATGGTTGAGTTTTAGAAAATACGCGGTCGAGTCACATTATTGTGTCCATCTCCTACTTTTGATATCAACAGCGCGTAGCCAATGAAACAAGGCACGTGTCGTGAGCTGGCTTGGAGGGTATATAAAGTGTGCTGCAGGCATTCTGAAAACATATCACTCGTTACTGCCATGGATAAAAGGAGCGATTTATCAATTTGTAAAATAAGATGATTATCGGCTTTTGAACCAAGGGTGGCCGTGTTTCTGAAACAGCGCAGTTTGCGAACTGTTCGCGTGCTGCTGTGGTTACAGTGTATCGTGATTGAAGAAATAGCACAATTGCGAATAAGCGACGTGGAAACTGCGGAGCACCACGTGCCATTGATGTGAGAGGTGAACGTCGGATTCGAAGTTGCGTGAGGGCCAATCGACAAGCTACGTGGAGAATGAACCAAGGAGGTACCGGAAGTATGTCTAAAACGACAGTTCAGCAAACCCTTCTGCACATGTGGCTCCGATGCAGACGGATGGTCACTGCACCAATGCTAACGGAGGTGCATCGGCAGAAAAGGCCTACATTTGTACGGCAGTATCGGAAGTAGACCTCCGCTGATTGGCAAAGGATTGCCTTCTCCGATGAGTCACATTTTCTGCTTCATCGAACGGATGGACGTTGGCGTATAAGGCGAGAAACATCGGAGAACAAACTCTCTTCAACCATTGCTGGAAGTACACAAGCTAGTGGGGGCACCGTTATGGTGCGGTGAACGTTTTCGTGGCATTTCCTGGGTGCATTCCTACCCGTCGAAGGCACTATGGACCCAATTCGTTATGAATCCATCCTTGCAGACTACGTACACCCATACATGCTGATTGTCTTCCCTGGGGCGGATGGGATCTTCCAGAACAACAATGCAACGTGTCCCACAGCTACAAATGTCCGAGAGTGGTTGGAAGAGTACGATGAAGACTTCAACGTACTTCTCTGGCCCCCTAATTCCCCAGACTTAAACCCAATTGAGCATCTGTGGGACCACCCGGATCGTGTTGTTCGCTCTATGGATCCTCCACCACGTAGCTGTCAGATGCACTGCAGTCAGCATTGGTCCACATATCTGTGAACACCTTCCAGCACCTTATTGAGTTCACTCCCAGTCCGTCTAGCTGCTGTCCGCGCTGCACACGGTGGTTTCCCTGGATATTAGCTGGTGGTCGCAATAATGTGACTCGACCGTATATTAAGTATACTAGGCTATAATATGAAGTAATTCTTATCGATGTTCAAATTTTCATCCTTGGGAATGCATGAATTTTGAAGAAAATGGCTACAGAAGTTTGTCCATCGGAAATACAAGACAAAGATTTTAGGTGGATCCACTTTAAAGAGCAAAAACCTAACCTGCAGGATGTTAACGTGCGCCATTTCCTATGCAGATGCTTTTTTCGTGTTTATCTAACACACTGTTGCCAGATCAATCATTTGAACTTCTTTTGTAATTTTTTATGAAAAATGTGAAAATGTGAGAACATGCACGGTACCAGTTAATTGAATGGAACTTTTAATATGTGTCTAGAAAACATTAAGAAACGTTTCAACTCCTAACAGTAAAATGCTACAAAATTCCTCAAAAGCTATTACGTTTTGTTAAAACTGGCAATGAAGGTTAACTCGAGAAACCCTAAGCTGGGAAAGACATAGAGATAAGAAAGACAAAGTAATTGATAATACAATGCCGCTTGTTTAATACAGCAGAGTTTCTGATGAAATTTGACACAGGCAAAAAGTAAACTCGCGAGCGGTAGTAACCGTCGTGTCAAAATTCTGCGAAAGGTTCTCCATAATAATGAAAGCTAAATGAGAAGCTGTCAGAGGACATCTCCTCTAATTAAATCTCAGATTCACTGAACGATATGATTAAGCATCATTCTTTTGTAATGAGAATAAGCAGTGCTTTTGTTATCTTTTTACGGTAAGAAATAGATCCGAATATTTGTAGAAAAAGGAATTTCGTAAAACGAAATTTGATTTCCTGCACTTCAGAATTACACAAAATGAATATTTAACAGAGAAAAAGGGCTCGAGAAGGAAACGTAATATTTGGGCTTGCTAACATTATTTGAGCAGACGAATTAAGTGTAAAGAATTTATGCATTTAAGGCGGTTCCACCTGAAATCACTGCCTTAAATTTCCAACGAGGCAAACTTCTGTAGCCGTTTTCTTCACAATTAATGCGTTCACAAGAATGAAAATTTGAACATCGATGAAAATGACTTCATATTGTAGCCTATTATACTTAACATTTTCTAAAATTTAACCATAATTTAATAATTCAGCATTTGTTTGTCTACTGACGTCATCAATGTAGAGGTCGCGCCATCTTTTTTTTTTTTTTTTTTTGGATTGGAGGTTTAACGACCACCGTGAGCAACTCAATGGGCTATAAGCAGTCGCCCGTCCCTAATTTAGAGCCAGTGCCGTAAGACAAACACAACATCCATGCCTCACCGGGATTCGAACCCAGACCCCTTTCGGACGAATGATCAGAAGCCATCGCTTAGACCACTGCGCCACCGGGGCGGCATCATCTATTTTCTGGTCTCAACACCACCAAAGGAAAAGTTATTGATTTTTAATATACTGTGAATTTTTAATATACACTGGTGTTCAAAATTAAGAGAATTTGCACATTATGCCGAATTTCAGAAAAAGTAAGGAACCAAAGGTACAGGGGCGCAGTGCCGCCCCGGTGGCACAGTGGTCTAAGCGATGGCCTCTGATCATTCGTCCGTAAGGGGTCCGGGTTGGAATTCCGGTGAGGCATGGATGTTGTGTTTGTCTTACGGCACTGGTTCTCTCCCTTCCCTGGAACCAGTGACTCTAAATTAGGGACGGGCGACTGCTTATAGCCCATTGAGTTGCTCACGGTGGTCGTTAAACCTTCAATCAAAAAAAAAAAAAAAAAAAAACAGTGGCGCAGTGGTCTAAGCAATGGCCTCTGATATCATTCGTCCGAAATGGGTCCGGGTTCGAATCCTGGTGAGGCATGGATGTTGTGTTTGTCTTACGGCACTGGCTCTTTCCCTTCCCTGGAACCAGTGACCCTAAATTAGGGACGGGCGACTGCTTATAGCCCATTGAGTTGCTCACGGTGGTCGTTAAACCTTCATTCAAAAAAAAAAAAATAAATAAAAGGTGCAAATTATGCCGCCGAATAAGAATGCAAATTTGCAATGTCGAATACGTAAGCGGTCACGTGCGTGTGGGCGGAGCTGTGACAGCGGAGGGCGTGAAAAGCACACGTGACTTTTCCCGCGATTACTTCGCTCGTACTCCTCGGCGACATTCGTTGTGTTTCTTGCAGGAGTTGGTTCAATTTCATAAGCAGTCAGGTAAAATAAGTTGACACGAACGTATTGATGACGGAATGAGGTGGAGAATCGTCGGTAGATTGTAGGCAACAGTATGAGCTTGCTTCAAACGGTCCAGTTGTTGACAACAGAGGTCTGCCGTTACGCTCTGTCTGGGTTCCAAGAGCTCAAAGTGACCTATGCCAGCGATAGTCTACCAAACACATCGCAAAAACCTTTTTTTGGAGTGTAGGCCAGACTTTGGTGTAGGAAATGGTGTCTCACCTGGAAAAAGCCACTTGTTTTTGCGTTTGTTGTTCACGTAAAGAACCCACTTTTCATCTCCAGTGACAATTCGATGAGGTAATGGACCCTTTTCATGTCGGCTAAGCAAAGAGTTACAGATGGTGGAAGGCTGGGCTTTGTTGTCAGGTGAAAGTTGGTGTGGGACTTAAATTCCTTGTCTATAGACCTTCCCTATCTGTTGCAGGTACTCTTGAACAGTAGACCATGATGCATTAAGATGCTGGAATAATTCATCAATGGTTTGACGAGGATCTGCCTCAACGGCTGCATGCAGCAGGTCATTGTCCAGCTCCGTGGGCCTTCCTGCACGAGGGGCATCAGAGAGGTCAAAATTGCCCGACCAGAATTGTGAAAACCTCTTGCGGACATTTAAGGCTGTCTTTGAATGAGTGTCACAGAAATTCTGTCCCATATCTGTAATGCAAACTCTTTTGTACACATTTTCTCGAAAACTATTACTTTGTAGAGTTTGAAATTTTGGGCACAAGTAAAAACGACCCATAGCTAATACGTGTCGCAGTTATTTTTCCGAAAAATTTACTAGATTTTGTTTTTAAATTCAATTTATCTGACTCGAAAGTATTCCAATGTGGCGCTAGATGGCGCCAGAAGTTAGCTTGGCAGTGTTTGTGTGCGGAAAAAACGAAATCTCTCGTTTCTGTCTGATTTTTTTAATTATCTAGGCCAAATAGAAATCAAAGAATGGACACTGAAGTGAAATTGGAATCTTGTCTTCTATAGATCATCTTAAATTCTACTGTACGTTCATTTTTTGAAAATAAAATGTGTACATTACCAGAAAACACTTGAATTTGAGACAGAAACCACGCCCACCTGCTAAGCTCCATCCCCAAACAATGTCATTGGTTAAAACGTAACAGGGCGTATTTTGTCTTTTCATTGTGGAGCCAACGAGAGACCGCTTCCATTCTGAATATGGTAAGGTCTTCAGTCAATCGCTGACGCCAACTTCTGGGACAGTCCCTCAAGACGTAAAAGCCACGCCCAAGGAGGGATATTTTGCGCCATCTATCGCAGAAGATGAAGCCTAACACTCATTCAAAGACAGCCTTAACGCATTCGGTTAAACAGCGCAGATGTTATTATTCGTGGCCACGGTTGCATTGTTCTCCTTGTAAAATTTATACAGCATATAATGACGAACATGGCTCTCCTCGGGTTTTATGCCACTCATTTTGTTCTCCAAATCTGGAAGACAAAAACACCTACATAAGTTAAAGGCGAATAGTTCATTCACTTGTACATACATACACTTACTTTTCGTTGAACGTACATATACACCTCACAACTGCTCCACAAACCTAGCCCTCCTCCCCCCCCCAAACGACATTACTTTCCGCCCCCGAATAAACGGAATTTCTGACTACGGAAAATCTGTGAAAATACGGAAGATAAAATAAACGGGAATTTTTAAAAACGGAAATTTCTGAAAAACACAGACACCTCCCATATAGCACAAAACGATTCAGATATGTATCAATAATGTTATGAAGATAAAATAAACGGGAATTTTTAAAAACGGAAATTTCTGAAAAACACAGACACCTCCCATATAGCACAAAACGATTCAGATATGTATCAATAATGTTATGAAGATAAAATAAACGGGAATTTTTAAAAACGGAAATTTCTGAAAAACACAGACACCTCCCATATAGCACAAAACGATTCAGATATGTATCAATAATGTTACAATTTCTCATTTTCGTTTCACTTTCAGAGATATCTTACAATTACGTTTCAGCAACATCTATTTTGGAACATTACTCTTTGAACGTTGCGGTTACGTTAAAAATAGCATTCATCGATACTACCGTTTTATAGTTTCCATTATACATAATAGCTACCTTGATGTTACATTCCGGCGATATTTCAGATTTTTAGTTTGGCAACGGCGTGGATGCGCATGCGCATTTATGATATTTCACCGAAGCACTCTCGTAGTCGTATTTCCACTTGCTATTGGGATATTCTTTAGTGATACTGTGGTATTCGAGTCAGCTAGTTAGTTGATTTAATATTTCATCCTTTTTTTTTTGGGGGGGGGGGTTCAAGATCATCTAAAAGTAAGTAATTGTTTTGATTGTTATAATTTTTAAATTCTAAAAAGCATTTTATAAAATTTAAGTAGATAGCTGTGTTGTAGTGGTTAATATATATCAAATACGTAGAGACAATGCAAATGGACGATGTCATCGCTCTTTCCACGTTATTTTTTAAACAACGCATAGCGACTGAAAAATTGTATTCCGGCACCGCTGGGATCAAACCCCAGAACTCTCGATAACTAGTCGAGTGCGTTCGAATTTACGCTACGGCGCCAACAATTCTCAGCGCCATGCGTGGTTTATCAGTCAGCATCTGACTACACGAATACGTATTGATGGTCTCAGCAACTGAGATGTCGTCATCTGGTGGCATTTAATGCAACAGATATTTAATTATAGCTGATAAATTCAAAAGGCGATAGAAATGGTTAATATATATCAAATACGTGGAGACAATGTAAATGGACGATGTCATCGCTCTTTCCACGTTATTTTTTAAACAACGCATAGCGACTGAAAAATTGTATGGCGCTGAGAATTGTTGGCGCCGTAGCGTAAATTCGAACGCACTCGACTAGTTATCGAGAGTTCTGGGGTTCGATCCCAGCGGTGCCGGAATACAATTTTTCAGTCGCTATGCGTTGTTTAAAAAATAACGTGGAAAGAGCGATGACATCGTCCATTTGCATTTGTGTTGTAGTGTTAGTATACTAATACTACAACACAGCATGTTTTTTTTACTTCAAGCTGAGAAATTTCATATAGCTAGGTATTTAGAGTAATGACGGATTTGATTTTCTTTCTTTATTTCGCTGAAATAGAGTCTACTAGCCTGTTGTACCCGTCGTTGACGGGTTAGTGATAGTATAAAGTAAAAGCTACATCGGCAATTAAATTAAGACTGGTAAATCAAGGTTTATACATTTTTGTAGTACAGCTTCCCGGAATAGAATATTAGGATAAAAATATGTATTTGAATTATTTAGTAGTTGTCACGTCCAATATAAATAATTCAAAAAGTTTGAAAGCAGAAGGCTTATGCAATGAAATTGATTGAGATGAAAAGTACCATATTCTTGTAGAGCCTCGGGATAAACGATATTAACAGTCCTTCCATTTGGAGCAAAGTTGTAAAGATTTTCCCCATTTCCGACTCTGGAACAACCAACGTACAGTTGACCATGGGAAAAACATGGACTTTGTAGATCCAGTCCAACAACTTTTAGAGACTGCCCTTGTGCCTTATCGATGCTCATGGCGAAACTCAAACGAATCGGGAATTGAAGACGTTTCAATTGAAACGGGACATCAGATGGGTTGATCGGGATCCTTAGAATAAAAACGTTTTTGCCTGCCGCATGTCCACTAGCTTCAATAACATTCTTCATTAGTTTCTTGACAGATAATCTCGTGCCGTTGCTTAATAACGGAGATTGAAAAACAACGTTCTATTTTCTTTTTTCCTTCTCCGCCCTCAAGGTCATAATACAATCGGCGAACAACGCTTAACAAAAACCATGTGCCTTTCCGCTTTCTTTACATGCAACCTGATCACACCCAACGCGAAGATAAGTAGTTCATGATAAATTTGAGCCATTTCTTTTTTAGAATTACGTTAAAGCAGCGTTCTATTTTCTAGCTCACAACGTTGTCACAGTATGATGACCTTCTGACGTATGGTACTTTTGAATTAATAACGCAGATTGAAAAATAACGTTGAATTTCTTTTTTTCTTCTCCGCCCTCAAGGTCATAATACAATCGGCAAACAACGCTTGCAAAATAGGGTGTAATAAATGTATTTACGAATGAAAATAGTCGCAACGGAATTCTAAAAAAGAAACGCCTAAAATTTATGGTGAACTACTTTTCTGCACGCTTTAACGTTCGGTGTGATCAGGTTGATGTCAACAAAACGGAAAGACACACTCAGATCGGGTAGAAACGCGTAGCATTAAATAACTAAAAATCAAATTCAAATTAAATTTCGTCAAATTTCGTCGCTCTAGGTATCTTAATTCTATGTGAAATCTGACCGACAGACGCTTTCTTTACCGCTTTCTTTGCATGCAACCTGATCACACCCAACGCGAAGGCGCGAAGATAAGTAGTTCATGATAAATTTGAGCCATTTCTTTTTTAGAATTACGTTAAAGCAGCGTTCTGTTTTCTAGCTCACAACGTTGTCACAGTATGATG
The DNA here is from genome assembly GCA_039090855.1 of Macrothele yani. Taxonomy (NCBI): domain Eukaryota; kingdom Metazoa; phylum Arthropoda; class Arachnida; order Araneae; family Macrothelidae; genus Macrothele; species Macrothele yani. The sequence continues at coordinate 92,837,363 of CM077031.1, forward strand.
ACCTTCTGAGGTATCACACTTCTGAATTAATAACGCAGATTGAAAGACAACGTTCTGTTTTCTTTTTTTTTTTTCTTCTCCGCCCTCAAGGTCATAATACAATCGGCAAACAACGCTTACAAAATAGGGTGTAATAAATGTATTTACGAATGAAAATAGTCGTAACTGAATTCTAAAAAAGAAATGCCTAAAATTTATGGTGAACTACTTTTCTGCACGCCTTTACGTTCGGTGTGATCAGGTTGATGTCAACAAAACGGAAAGACACACTCAGATCGGGTAGAAACGCGTAGCATTAAATAACTAAAAATCAAATTCAAATTTTAAAAAAATCGCTTCGAGGTACACCAGAAGATGTCAACAGGTACCTTCATAACAAATTTCGTCGCTCTAGGTTGCCTAATTCTATGTGAAATCCGACCGACAGATGCACACACAGTGTGTTTTATATAGAGAGAGATTCCACACGTATAATAGAAACTCAACACCCTCATTTGGGACCGATTTTTATTTCCTTTGTTATCAATATATAAACGCCGCCACTGTTCCCAATGTACAGCGGACTGCGTTGAACCTGTGAAAACGTAAACAACTCGTAATACGACTGTTGTTGCTTTTGAAACAGCTGTCGAGTGTAATATTTTGTATTGTGATTTTACAAAGTTTATTAAAACTATAATGTTCAACGTAGTAAGTACGTAACAGTAATAGGATGATGTCACAAATATCTTTCAAATACGTAACAGTAATGTAACGACGTTACAAATAGCTTTCAAATACGTAACAATAACATGAAGTTGGTATGTTGAAGTTACAAAGACCTTTCACTGCAACGTATCGGGTATGTTTCAAAGTTATGTACCGTTTGAGGGCATTTTGACGAAACCGTAAATTTTCTGAAACATTACTGTTACATTGCGCAACGTATCTGAAAACTCTCAATGTTTCAGTGCTACAAACTTGTAACATACACTGGCGGAAAGTGAAAAAAGAACACCAAGAAGGAATTGGCGGACGATCATGAAATTTGCATATGTTAATGGGGTCGAGTTTACGTAGGTGTGATGTTAATTTCGAGACTAACCGGTGAGCGCTAACGCCACAGCACGGCATAATATGCAAATTATCGTCGGTGGTATTTAAGGAGTACGGCGAAGTGAATGTAATCAGTCGTCGGCGTACGGACACGTGCGAAGACCCTGAAGAAGCTGCAATGCCTGGACATGGAAGACTTGTACGATTTCAGCAGTTATCGGACTTTGAGCGAGGTCGTCTAGTCGGACTCCGCGAGGCCGGGTGGTCGTATCGTCGTATTGCGGAGCGAATTGGACGGGAAGTATCGGTGGTGGTACGATGGTGGCGTAGATGGTCCGAGGAACATTCCTACACGAGAAGACGTGGAACCGGGAGTCACAGACGGACTGATGAGCGGACCGATCGACGCATAAGAAGAGCGGCGTTGTCAAGCAGAACATCCACTGCGACGCAAATCCGAGCTGCCGTTGCACCTGAGGTGACTGTGCGAACAATCCGCAACCGTCTACTGGATGCTGGTCTACGTGCACGTGTGCCTCTGGCATGTGTACCTCTGACTCCAGCCCACCGTCAGGAACGGCTGCAGTGGTGTCGCCAACGTCTGCACTGGAGAACGCAATGGCGATCTGTCGTGTTCAGCGATGAAAGCAGATTCTGCTTGGGAGCCTCCGAAGGCCGTATGCGTGTTCACAGAGGTACAGGGGAGCGTCTCCACCCTTCTTTCATCCGCCAGCGACACACAGGGCCTACACCTGGTCTCCTGGTGTGGGGAGCGATCAGCTATCGCTCCCGTACACAAGTAGTGTTTGTACCGGGTACGTTAAACAGCACTTCCTACATCAACAACATCATTCAGCCCGTTGCTGTGCCATTTGTAAAGTCGGTCCATCGTGGTGTTTTACAGCAAGATAACGCACGCCCACACACGGCACGTGCAACGCAACATGCACTTCAGGGTGTAAGACAACTTCCATGGCCTGCACGTTCATCGGATTGAGCACGTGTGGGATTTTATGAGACAACGACTTATCCGGTCTCCACGGCCAGCCACGACCATCTCCGATTTACGCGTCCAGGTTGAGGATGCTTGGAACTCAATACCCCAAACTTACATCCAACATCTGTACGACAGACTCCATGCCAGAATTGCACAGTGTGACGCAGTTCATGGCGGTTCAACCTCGTACTAACCATGTTACATGGAAATGTTATTTTTCAGTTTACCAGCAAATACAGCTGTATTTAGCCATAATGTTTTGATCACGTTATCCTCTGTATTCCGTTACTATGCTGTATAAATTTCGTTGGTGTCAGACGTCTCCTTCTTGGTGTTCTTTTTTCACTTTCCGCCAGTGTATTTGACTTGATCGCTTTTATTAAAACCCTGGACTGATACTACTTCAAAATCTGGATGTATCTCGTACAAGCCTTTATTTGAGACAACATTTTCTTTAGAATTCAAACAAAATTCAACGTCTTAGTTCGAATAAAGAACTGGAATTAGAGGCTGTGCCGTGAATGCTAACATGCGATCGTAAAGAACTATTCTAAAAGAATTTTTGCTGCTGGGAGAGGTTGGTTGTTCATGCAACATGTGAGAAGAATGATAAAAAAGGAAAAGAGAGTGAAGAGGAAAAACGTTTAGGGAACAAAACTGAGAAATCATGAAAAAAAGAAAGGATAAAAAGTCAGTGGGAATTCGAACGCTGATCGATTCGGCCTAAAAAAAATGCAGAGATGTAAAGAAAACAGAGAAACGTCGAAATTACTCCTTTTCTATATTCCCCTTCACGGAGAAACTCCTCCAAGCCAGGGGACGTTATTTTTCAGGAAATGGAGCAAGTAGAGAGGAAATTAAAGAAGAGAGCAGAGAAACACCTCAGAAGAGGAGTGGTGAGCTCTCTGATTGAAAAGAAACGAAAGAAGAAATAAAATTCAAGCCATTGCTTCCATTAGTAGCCTGTGCTTAGGCGATCTAAAACGCGAAAAACATTGCCCAAGCGTCTTCTTACAGCGATGCAAAGATAAGTGCGGCGTTCAGAATAATTTGCGTTCATTCCTTTCTAAAAAGCCAAAGCCAAAAAAAAAAAAAAAAAAAGAACAGCTTTATTTAGTTGGAACTTCTATTTCGGGCAGCATGATGCGTCATATTTAACTTTCTTACGTTTTATTTATTTCGTATCGTTAATTCATACACTCGACGTGGATCAGGAACACAAAACAAAAGTAATCGCTTTTTCCACGTTTATGAGTGAGTAAAGGAGAAATTATCATCGGCTGCCCCCGGAATTTTTTTTTTTTTTTTTTGATTGGAGGTTTAACGACCACCGTGAGCAACTCAATGGGCTATAAGCAGTCGCCCGTCCCTAATTTAGGGTCACTGATTCCAGGGAAGGGAGAGAGCCAGTGCCGTAAGACAAACACAACATCCATGCCTGACCGGGATTCGAACCCGGACCCCTTACGGACGAATGATCAGAGGCCAGCGCCTTAGACCACTGCGCCACCGGGGCGGCCCCCGGGAATCGAACCCAGGGTCTTCCAGTTACGCGCTGGACATGCTAACACTGCACGACAGCGACCTCGAATTCTCCAGACTAACATGTGAATCACTGCCAAATCCAGGCCGCTCTGGTGTAGTGGTAGAATGTCCGGCGCGTAACTGGAAGACCCTGGGTTCGATTTCCAGTGGCGGCCGATGAGAATTTTTCCGTGATTCACTTATTTACGTGGAAAGAGCTATGACTTCTCTTTGGTGGTCATTTAGTATAGGTTGAACATCTGCCATTCGAGATGCCTGAAGCTGGAAGTGTCTCGCATGCTTTCGGTTTTTGAGTATTTGCGTACGGTATCTACAGGGGCTGCCCAGAATAACGTGAACACCTAGGAAAAGAAGGTTTTGCGTACCTAATAGGGTGTGGAACCATTTTTGGCATTTAAAACCGCCTGAATCCTCCTTGTAATTGACGCATACAAATCCTGGATGGCGGTTAGAGGGATCTTTCATTATTCTTCATAATGTGAACACCAAGGAAAAGGTTTTACGTACCTAATAGGGTGTGGGACCAACTTTGGCATTCAAAACCGCTTGAATCCTCCTTGGAATGGACGCATACGAATCCTGGATGGCGGTTAGTGGGATCTTACATTATTCTTCATAATGTGAACTCCAAGGAAAAGGTTTTACGTACCTAATAGGGTGTAAGACCACCTTTGGCATTCAAACCCGCCTGAATCCTTAGCGGAATGGGGGCATACAAATGCTGGATGGTGGTTAGTGAGACGTTACACCATTCTTCATGCAGAAAGAAGGTTTTACGTACCTAATAGGGTGTGGGACCATTTTTGGCATTAAAAACCGCCTGAATCCTCCTTGGAATGGACGCATACAAATCCTGGATGGTGGTTAGTGGGATCTTACATTATTCTTCATAATGTGAACTCCAAGGGAAAGGTTTTACGTACCTAATAGGGTGTAAGACCACATTTGGCATTCAAACCCGCCTGAATCCTTAGAGGAATGGGGGCATACAAATGCTGGATGGTGGTTAGTGAGACGTTACACCATTCTTCATGCAGAAAGAAGGTTTTACGTACCTAATAGGGTGTGGGACCATTTTTGGCATTAAAAAACGCCTGAATCCTCCTTGGAATGGACGCATACAAATCCTGGATGGTGGTTAGTGGGATGTTACACCATTTTTCATAATGTAAACATCTAGGGAAAAGAAGGTCTTACGTACCTAATAGGGTGTAAGACCACCTTTGGCATTCAAACCCGCCTGAATCCTTAGAGGAATGGGGGCATACAAATGCTGGATGGTGGTTAGTGAGACGTTACACCATTCTTCATGCAGAAAGAAGGTTTTACGTACCTAATAGGGTGTGGGACCATTTTTGGCATTCAAAACCGCCTGAATCCTCCTTGTAATGGACGCATACAAATCCTGGATGGCGGTTAGTGGGATCTTACATTATTCTTCATAATGTGAACACCAAGGAAAAGGTTTTACGTACCTAATAGGGTGTGGGACCACCTTTGGCATTCAAAACCGCTTGAATCCTCCTTGGAATGGACGCATACGAATCCTGGATGGCGGTTAGTGGGATCTTACATTATTCTTCATAATGTGAACTCCAAGGAAAAGGTTTTACGTACCTAATAGGGTGTAAGACCACCTTTGGCATTCAAACCCGCCTGAATCCTTAGAGGAATGGGGGCATACAAATGCTGGATGGTGGTTAGTGAGACGTTACACCATTCTTCATGCAGAAAGAAGGTTTTACGTACCTAATAGGGTGTGGGACCATTTTTGGCATTAAAAACCGCCTGAATCCTCCTTGGAATGGACGCATACAAATCCTGATTGGTGGTTAGTGGGATCTTACATTATCCTTCATAATGTGAACACCAAGGAAAAGGTTTTACGTACCTAATAGGGTGTGGGACCACTTTTGGCATTCAAAACCGCTTGAATCTTCCTTGGAATGGATGCATACAAATCCTAGATTGTAGTTAGTGGGATGTTACACCATTCTTCATAATATGAACATCTAGGGAAAAAACGTTTTACGTACTTAATAGGGTGTGGGACCACCTTTGGCATTCAAAACCGCCTGAATCCTCCTTAGAATAGACACATACAAATCCTGGATGGTGGTTAGTGGAATCTTACATTATTCTTCATAATGTGAACACCAAGGAAAAGGTTTTACGTACCTAATAGGGTGTGCGACCACCTTTGGCATTCAAAACCGCTTGAATCCTCCTTGGAATGGACGCATACAAATCCTAGAATGGTTGTTAGTGGGACGTTACACCATTCTTCATGCAGAAAGAAGGTTTTACGTACCTAATAGGGTGTGGGACCACCCTTTGGCATTCAATACCGCCTGAATCCTCCTTTGAATGGACGCATACAAATCCTAGATGGTTGTTAGTGGGACGTTACACCATTCTTCATACAGAAAGAAGGTTTTACGTACCTAATAGGGTGTGGGACACCCTTTGGCATTCAATACCGCCTGAATCCTCCTTTGAATGGACGCATACAAATCCTGGATGGTGGTTAGTGGGATGTTACACCATTCTTCATGCAGAAAGAAGGTTTTACGTACCTAATAGGGTGCGGGACCACCTTTGGCATTCAAAACCGCCTGAATCCTCCTTTGAATGGACGCATACAAATCCTGGATGGTGGTTAGTGGGATGTTACACCATTCTTCATGCAGAAAGAAGGTTTTACGTACCTAATAGGGTGTGGGACCACCTTTGGCATACAAAACCGCCTGAATCCTCACAGGAATGGACGCATACAAATCCTGGATGATGGTTAGTGACTGTAACACCATTCTTTATGCAGAAAGAAGGTTTTACGTACCTAATAGGGTGCGGGACCACCTTTGGCATTCAAAACCGCCTGAATCCTCCTTGGAATGGACGCATACAAATCCTGGATGGTGGTTAGTGGGATGTTACACCATTCTTCATGCAGAAAGAAGGTTTTACGTACCTAATAGGGTGCGGGACCACCTTTGGCATGCAAAACCGCCTGAATCCTCCTTGGAATGGACGCATACAAATCCTGGATGGTGGTTAGTGGGATGTTACACCATTCTTCATGCAGAAAGAAGGTTTTACGTACCTAATAGAATGTGGGACCACCTTTGGCATACAAAACCGCCTGAATCCTCTTTGGAATGGGCGCATACAAATCCTGGACGGTGGTTAGTGGGATGTTACACCATTCTTCATGCAGAAAGAAGGTTTTACGTACCCAATAGGGTGCGGGACCACCTTTGGCATTCAAAACCGCCTGAATCCTCCTTTGAATGGACGCATACAAATCCTGGATGGTGGTTAGTGGGATGTTACACCATTCTTCATGCAGAAAGAAGGTTTTACGTACCCAATAGGGTGCGGGACCACCTTTGGCATTCAAAACCGCCTGAATCCTCCTTGGAATGGACGCATACAAATCCTGGATGGTGGTTAGTGGGATGTTACACCATTATTCATGCAGAAAGAAGATTTTACGTACCTAATAGGGTGCGGGACCACCTTTGGCATTCAAAACCGCCTGAAGCCTCCTTGGAATGGACGTATACAAATCCTGGATGGTGGTTAGTGGGATGTTACACCATTCTTCATGCAGAAAGAAGGTTTTACGTACCTAATAGGGTGTAGGACCACCTTTGGCATTCAAAACCGTTTGAATCCTCCTTGGAATGGACGCATACAAATCCTGGATGGTGGTTAGTGGGATGTTACAGCATTCTTCATGCAGAAAGAAGGTTTTACGTACCTAATAGGGTGTAGGACCACCTTTGGCATTCAAAACCGCCTGAATCCTCCTTGGAATGGGCGCATACAAATCCTGGACGGTGGTTAGTGGGATGCTACACCATTCTTCATGCAGAAAGAAGGTTTTACGTACCCAATAGGGTGCGGGACCACCTTTGGCATTCAAAACCGCCTGAATCCTCCTTTGAATGGACGCATACAAATCCTGGATGGTGGTTAGTGGGATGTTACACCATTCTTCATGCAGAAAGAAGGTTTTACGTACCTAATAGGGTGCGGGACCACCTTTGGCATTCAAAACCGCCTGAATCCTCCTTGGAATGGACGCATACAAATCCTGGATGGTGGTTAGTGGGATGTTACACCATTCTTCATGCAGAAATAAGGTTTTACGTACCTAATAGGGTGCAGGACCACCTTTGGCATTCAAAACCGCCTGAATCCTCCTTGGAATGGACGCATACAAATCCTGGATGGTGGTTAGTGGGATGTTACACCATTCTTCATGCAGAAACTGCTCCAGGTCCTTCTGGGATGCAGGAGAAGGATAACGGGATCTTACTCTGTTTATCAATGCAGACCACAGTGGCTCGACGATGTTTAAATCTGGTGATTGGGGAGGCCAAGGAAGGTGCGAAAGTTCGTCCTCATGTTCCTCAAAGCATGACTGGACATTCTGAGCTCTGTGAACTGGGGCGTTTTCATCTTGACAGATGGCATCCTCTGCAAGAGGCCAGTCATCCATCTCTTCAAGGTGATGAGGGGACCTGCTGAAAACCATCATGTGACCGTCCAGAGCATGACAGAACCGCCACCATAACGCACTGTTGGGAGCAAGCAGTCTGGGTTGTGCACTTCTGTTGGTGTTCTCCACACGTAAACACATCCTGCGGTGGGGAATGGTGGTAATGTGGATTCATCCGACCACATTACAGACTTCCATGCATCGGCAGTCCACATTGTATGCTCCTGGCACCACTGCCGTCGCCATTGTGCATTCATCCGGGTCACCAGAGGTTTTGCAATAGAAGCTCTGCCATGAATATCTTGTTATGAAGTTCCCAGCGCACTGTTTCCGTTGATGCTGGGATTCGGAGATGCAGATTGAGTTCCACACTAACTTTCGGCGCCGTGGTTTTTTTTTTATAACGGGTAGCAATCCTCTTTAATGCTCTCCTGTCTCTATCGGTCAGGGTCGTTTACCGGCCGCTCTTGTGTTTCGCAGGACAGGTTTTGCCACGAACATGGTATGCTGTCGTTACCCTAGACACAGTAGCTCTCGATAGCCCCACTACCTTGAAGACATTGGTCAAGGAGGCACCATCCGACCGGCCGCCAACAATTAGTCCTCTTTCCAAGCCCGTTAGGTGACTTATTTCGTCGTCACCCTGAAAGAAATACAGCAACAAGACACTTTAACCTTGTAACGACCATAACGCCCAAAACGTCCGTATATACAAACGACCATAGCCGCCTGAAGCGCCTGCTTAGAGTGAGTCAGAATTCCTATTTTTAAGTGTTCTTTAAATTTGAACGACGTATGAGGGATCAGCAGGAGTCACCGTCAGCCACCATTGTGGTTACTAAACAAAAAAGTGAAACAACAGACAGCTTCGGGCGTTACGCTATTTAGAGTAATACTAGATTTTAGTCATGGTCGCTAAAGGGTTAAATGCACTTAAGCAGGACATTGAGGTTCTAAGCAAAACTATTACAACCGAAAAGTGGTGGATACCTATGGTTAATGCGGCGTACACTGTAAAAAAATTACTGTAGATTTTACGGTTTTAAACCGTTTTCCAGAGTGCCAACACAAAACCGTAAAATCTACAGTTTTATGTCGTGTTGGAGCAAAGCTATAGCTTTGCTCCAACACAATCAACACATTCGTTCCAGCCAAATTTTTGTGTTTTCGTGATTATTTGGACTGTGACTCGCTCCAGCCAAATTCTGTGCTCTTTTCTTCATTAAATGCGGTGTTGGAGCAAAGCTATAGCTTTGCTCCAACACGGCATAAAACTGTAGATTTTACGGTTTTGTGTTGGCACTCTGGAAAACGGTTTAAAACCGTAAAATCTACAATTTTTTTTTACAGTGTTCGCAGCTGCATTAAAAGTGATCGTGGTGTTCACATTATTTTGCCCAACCCGTGTACATTTCCTGACCATCCGACGTTTCCTTGGGGCATTCGATGCATTCTTCTACTGAGAGTTTTAAGGCGGCCAGAGAAACACTCGTTTGAATAACACGTTTGAGTGTCACTCGAATAAATAGTCGAGTTTTGTGCTTGAGGCGGAATATAGCACTGACTGAAGCAAGAGTGAAGCTCGTCAACGCCTTCCTGAAATCCTCTTCACTCGAAGCTACACCCCGCCTCAGGCACAAAACTCCCCCGTTTGCTTACGTGACACCCATACGTGTCATTCAAACGTGTGTGTCTGTGGCCAGCTTCAGACAGATAAGAGGGAGTGGTAACTGCTGGTAAATCTTGTTAATTTTCCCCTTTTCTTGTTTTTTCATGTAAAAAAATAGGCTCTTAATATTTTTATTTCGATTGAGCAAAATGAAAGAATTTTTACGGCAAATTTTCCACATGAACTACGCTTTTGGGACAATGCAAAATATCATAGGCAAACGAAGCACGTATCAACAAAACAAGAGTTCTACTGAGCGATGTCAGGAAGCTGAATGATGTAGCCACAGGACAAACCAACTCCTGGTTCACTTCATTGTTTAGCGACAACAATGAGGACTGAGGGTAAATTCTGCTAATCCCTCGGACGACGCGACGTGCAAATTCAAAGAGCATGGGAAATAGAAAATCTGAGTAAAAGTCCTTGCCGTGTTTTTGCACGATAATGAAAGTTATACAATAAAGAATACTATGATTTAGAGGTTTGCCCAGACCGGGTCGGGCCTTTTTTTAGTTTAGAGAATAAGGCAACTGCCTGGGCCGGACTTTTTCCTCACACACTTACGACCTGGCCGAGCCGGACCAGGCCAAGTCGACCCATTCTTTTGATCGCAATGGTAAAGAAAGAAAAAAGTCGTGTTTCCCGATATTCTGGTGTGTTTAACTGTACCTATTAATTGTTTATCAAACTCGCGGTCGGCCTGAATGATTGCAAATTAAAATCAGTCACCCCTTTTTAAAGCATATTATAATACACTACTTACCAACAAGTAATTGGACACCTGTGATAGCAAAGCAAAACGAAGTTTATTCACCTTCAAAAGTTGGTGGAGCCTCCACGAGCGGCGATTACAGCTGCGCATACTCTCGACCAGGCGTAGTACGACGGCTAGCGGTATTTTCTTCCACTCGACTTGGAGAAGACAGGTCAGTTCCTTCACCGATTTCGGACGGTGGGGGCACCCCTTCATTCGACGCTCCAACTCGTCCCAGAGGTGCTCGATAGGGTTAAGGTCCGGGCTCTGCGCAGGCCAGTCCATTCGATTAACCCCATTGTCACCATACCAAGCCATGGTGGACCTCGCAACATGACAGGTGGCATTGTCATCCTGAAAGTAACATGGGTCCACCCCGTAAAACTGCCACAAGGTAGGAAGCGCATGGTCATCCAAAATGGTGCAGTAGGTCTCGGCGTTGAGTCTACCAGGAATTGCGACCAAGGGTCCCGTGCCATATCAGGAGAAACACCCCCATAGCATAATTCCACCGCCACCGAACTTCACAGTTGGCACAATACATTCCGACAGGAGGCGTTCTCCAGGCAGACGCCCAACCCAGACCCTGCCATCCGAACGGCATAGAGGGTGAACCTTGATTCGTCGCTCCAGAGAACTTGTGTCCACTGTTCAACGGTCCACTGTCGACGTTCTTTGCACCACGTTAGCCGAGCAGCGCTATTGGACTTGGTGATCAAAGACTTGTGGGCGGCAGCACGTCCATGATAACCGAGCAGATGGGCTTCCATACGGATGTTATTCATCGAAAGAACACTCCCGGATACCTGTTGAAACTCCTCGCGGATGTGGCCCATCGATTTGGTGTGGTTCTTCCGAATTTCTCTGGCCAGCACCCATCGGTCTCAAACTCCCAGTTTTGTGGGTCTGCCGGGTCGGGGCACATTCCGACAGTCACCTCTCATCTTCCACTTGCCAATCACGTAGGCCACTGTCGATTTTCGGTACTTCAACTCGCTGGATATGTCACGTATGGATCAGCCATTTCTGTGATACCCGACGATGACACCTTTCTCGAGAGCTCCGAACTGCGTGGCATCTTGCATGCGACTGGTTGCGTTGTTGTTTTCCACACGATATTTAGCGGCGGCGGCGTCCGTGACGTGTATCAGGACCACAGATATCGTCGATTACCTATTGGTAGATAGTGTATATTTAATATAATATAAACATAGTGATGCTTAAGAAAGACATTATGTTTTTAAGTAACAAGTTTTTCGGATTTGAGAGATGAAATAAAGATGTTCCTTGAAAGTAAAGATCAAGACGTCTCGCTTTTTGGTGATCCAAAATTGTTACGTGATCTAGCATTCAGCATCGATATAACTGGATGCTTAAACGATTTGAGTATCGAACTACAAGCTCAAAATAAGCTAGTCACTGATGCCATTGATAATGTTAACGTATTTCAAAGGAAACTTTAGCTTCGGGAAGCTCAACTCAGTGCAAGAAATCTTGCCCACTTTCTCATTTCAAAAGCTTCAGCTGCAAAAGGAAAAATCAACTTTGGTGAACTTTCTACGAAGATAGTTACCGTATATACTCATGTATAGGTCAACTTGTTTTAATGAAATATTTAGGTCGAAATTAGGGGGTCGAACTATACACGGAAAATATTTATGATAGGTTGAAAACCAAAATTTTGATGCCTTATGGAAATGCGCATACTTAGCTCTTTGCGCCATCAGTTCATTTGCAGTTGTATATATAGTAATTTTCCGAGTGTTACTTGTACAGAAGAAAGTTATTGCTAAGAATTTTCTTAATTTTATATGTACGAGTTTTTTTATTCACTAATAGAAAAACTCCTTTCGCAAGGATGTCTCAAAGTCCGTTTTAGATCTGTCGATATGGCCTTGACTGCCCCGCTGATAAATCACCCAAAGGAAAGAGGCGAATGTCTCAACCAATAGTTTAAGTTGCACCGTGCAGTGAGCTACGACCGTGCTCAATTCTTGACGGGGGGATGAAGAGTGAAAAGAACAGTCTATTGAAAAAGGAGACAGCTGCCCCTGCATAGCTATGGCGGAGAAGAGAGGCGTGACAATCTACAGAACAGCGGTAACTTGATCAATGCATCCCGAAAACGAAAGTGTTTAAACTTGCCCGATCGCTCAGAATAACATTGCCACTGATAGTAAAAGTGTGCATTAGTTTAACAACCTACTTACGTTTGTTATTAAATTGAGTGAGCCCCGGCTCTAAAAATTAAACAAACACTAACCTTTTCTGAAGACTAAGAGCGAACAAAAATAATTGCATCCTTACTGAATTTGGCGCTGTTTGGTTTTGTCACTAAATCCGATTGTTTGTCACAAATGCGGTGGAGAGGGGGCCCAGTACCTGTGGCCCGAGGGCTTAACGTGCCCACAATGCTCTTGTAGATCAGATCAGATCATATGTAAAAGATTTTAGGAAGGGAGTGTCTGACCCCAGGTCTTAAACATCCCTTAGAAATAGGAACCTAGGAGATTTGGGCTAGAGTGCTCGATAGGAAAGTGACACGGAAGCGAGGTAGAAGACGCCCTTATTTACTACCGGTGGGCGAGTACCTGTGGCCCGAGGGCTTAACGTGTCCACAATGCTCTTGTAGATCAGATCAGGTCGTATGTAGAGGATTTTAAGAAGAGAGTGTCTGACCCCAGGTCTTAAACAACTCTTAGAAATGGGAAGCTAGGAGATTTGGGCTAGAGTGCCTGATAGGAAAGTGACACGGAAGCGAGGTAGAAGACGCCCTTATTTACTACCGGTGGGACAGTACCTGTGGCCCGAGGGCTTAACGTGCCCACAATGCTCTTGTAGATCAGATCAGGTCATATGTAGAGGATTTTAGGAAGGGAGTGTTTGACCCCAGGTCTTAAACAACCCTTAGAAATAGGAAGCTAGGAGATTTGGGCTAGAGTGCCCGATAGGAAAGTGACACGGAAGCGAGGTAGAAGACGCCCTTATTTACTACCGGTGGGCGAGTACCTGTGGCCCGAGGGCTTAAAGTGTCCACAATGCTCTTGTAGATCAGATCAGGTCATATGTAGAGGATTTTAAGAAGGGAGTGTCTGACCCCAGGTCTTAAACAACTCTTAGAAATAGCAAGCTAGGAGATTTGGGCTAGAGTGCCCGACAGGAAAGTGACACGGAAGCGAGGTAGAAGACGCCCTTATTTACTACCGGGGGGCCAGTACCTGTGGCCCGAGGGCTTAACGTGTCCACAATGCTCTTGTAGATCAGATCAGGTCATATGTAGAGGATTTTAGGAAGGGAGTGTTTGACCCCAGGTCTTAAACAACCCTTAGAAATAGGAAGCTAGGAGATTTGGGCTAGAGTGCCCGATAGGAAAGTGACACGGAAGCGAGGTAGAAGACGCCCTTATTTACTACCGGTGGGCGAGTACCTGTGGCCCGAGGGCTTAACGTGTGAACAATGCTCTTGTAGATCAGATCAGGTCGTATGTAGAGGATTTTAAGAAGGGAGTGTCTGACCCCAGGTCTTAAACAACTCTTAGAAATGGGAAGATAGGAGATTTGGGCTAGAGTGCCCGACAGGAAAGTAACACGGAAGCGAAGTAGAAGACGCCCTTATTTACTACCGGGGGGACAGTACCTGTGGCCCGAGGGCTTAACGTGCCCACAATGCTCTTGTAGATCAGATCAGATCATATGTAGAGGATTTTAGGAAGGGAGTGTCTGACCCCAGGTCTTAAACAACCCTTAGAAATAGGAAGGTAGGAGATTTGGGCTAGAGTGCCCGATAGGAAAGTGATACGGAAGCGAGGTAGAAGACGCCCTTATTTACTACCAGTGGGCGAGTACCTGTGGCCCGAGGGCTTAACGTGTCCACAATGCTCTTGTAGATTAGATCAGATCATATGTAGAGGATGTTAGGAAGGTAGTGTTTGACCCCAGGTCTTAAACAACCCTTAGAAATAGGAAGCTAGGAGATTTGGGCTAGAGTGCTCGATAGGAAAGTGACACGGAAGCGAGGTAGAAGACGCCCTTATTTACTACCGGGGGGCCAGTACCTGTGGCCCGAGGGCTTAACGTGCCCACAATGCTCATGTAGATCAGATCAGATCATATGTAGAGGATTTTAGGAAGGGAGTGTCTGACCCCAGGTCTTAAACAACCCTTAGAAATAGGAAGCTAGGAGATTTGGGCTAGAGTGCCCGATAGGAAAGTGACGCGGAAGCGAGGTAGAAGACGCCCTTATTTACTACCGGGGGGCCAGTACCTGTGGTCCGAGGGCTTAACGTGCCCACAATGCTCTTGTAGATCAGATCAGATCATATGTAGAGGATTTTAGAAAGGGAGTGTCTGACCCCAGGTCTTAAACAACCCTTAGAAATAGGAAGCTAGGAGATTTGGGCTAGAGTGCCCGATAGGAAAGTGACACGGAAGCGAGGTAGAAGACGCCCTTATTTACTACCGGGGGCCAGTACCCGGGGTCCGACGGCTTAACGTGCCCACAATGCTCTTGTAGATCAGATCAGATCATATGTAGAGGATTTTAGGAAGGGGGTGTCTGACCACAGGTCTTAAACAATCCTTAGAAATAGGAAGCTAGGAGATTTGGGCTAGAGTGCCCGATAGGAAAGTGACACGGAAGCGAGGTAGAAGACGCCCTTATTTACTACCGGGGGGCCAGTACCCGGGGTCCGACGGCTGAACGTGCCCACAATGCTCTTGTAGATCAGATCAGATCATATGTAGAGGATTTTAGAAAGGGAGTGTCTGACCCCAGGTCTTAAACAACCCTTAGAAATAGGAAGGTAGGAGATTTGGGGCTAGAGTGCCCGATATAGGAAAGTGACACGGAAGCGAGGTAGAAGACGCCCTTATTTACTACCGGGGGGCCAGTACCTGTGGTCCGAGGGCTTAACGTGCCCACAATGCTCTTGTAGATCAGATCAGATCATATGTAGAGGATTTTAGAAAGGGAGTGTCTGACCCCAGGTCTTAAACAACCCTTAGAAATAGGAAGCTAGGAGATTTGGGCTAGAGTGCCTGATAGGAAAGTGACACGGAAGCGAGGTAGAAGACGCCCTTATTTACTACCGGGGGCCAGTACCTGTGGTCCGAGGGCTTAACGTGCCCACAATGCTCTTGTAGATCAGATCAGATCATATGTAGAGGATTTTAGAAAGGGAGTGTCTGACCCCAGGTCTTAAACAACCCTTAGAAATAGGAAGCTAGGAGATTTGGGCTAGAGTGCCCGATAGGAAAGTGACACGGAAGCGAGGTAGAAGACGCCCTTATTTACTACCGGGGGGCCAGTACCTGTGGTCCGAGGGCTTAACGTGTCCACAATGCTCTTGTAGATCAGATCAGATCATATGTAGAGGATTTTAGGAAGGGAGTGTCTGACCCCAGGTCTTAAACAACTCTTAGAAATGGGAAGCTAGGAGATTTGGGCTAGAGTGCCTGATAGGAAAGTGACACGGAAGCGAGGTAGAAGACGCCCTTATTTACTACCGGGGGGACAGTACCTGTGGCCCGAGGGCTTAACGTGCCCACAATGCTCTTGTAGATCAGATCAGATCATATGTAGATGATTTTAGAAAGGGAGTGTCTGACCCCAGGTCTTAAACAACCCTTAGAAATAGGAAGCTAGGAGATTTGGGCTAGAGTGCCCGATAGGAAAGTGACACGGAAGCGAGGTAGAAGACGCCCTTATTTACTACCGGTGGGCGAGTACCTGTGGCCCGAGGGCTTAAAGTGTCCACAATGCTCTTGTAGATCAGATCAGGTCGTATGTAGAGGATTTTAAGAAGGGAGTGTCTGACCCCAGGTCTTAAACAACTCTTAGAAATGGGAAGCTAGGAGATTTGGGCTAGAGTGCCTGATAGGAAAGTGACACGGAAGCGAGGTAGAAGACGCCCTTATTTACTACCGGGGGACAGTACCTGTGGCCCGAGGGCTTAACGTGCCCACAATGCTCTTGTAGATCAGATCAGATCATATGTAGATGATTTTAGAAAGGGAGTGTCTGACCCCAGGTCTTAAACAACCCTTAGAAATAGGAAGCTAGGAGATTTGGGCTAGAGTGCCCGATAGGAAAGTGACACGGAAGCGAGGTAGAAGACGCCCTTATTTACTACCGGTGGGCGAGTACCTGTGGCCCGAGGGCTTAAAGTGTCCACAATGCTCTTGTAGATCAGATCAGGTCGTATGTAGAGGATTTTAAGAAGGGAGTGTCTGACCCCAGGTCTTAAACAACTCTTAGAAATGGGAAGCTAGGAGATTTGGGCTAGAGTGCCTGATAGGAAAGTGACACGGAAGCGAGGTAGAAGACGCCCTTATTTACTACCGGGGGGACAGTACCTGTGGCCCGAGGGCTTAACGTGCCCACAATGCTCTTGTAGATCAGATCAGATCATATGTAGATGATTTTAGAAAGGAGTGTCTGACCCCAGGTCTTAAACAACCCTTAGAAATAGGAAGCTAGGAGATTTGGGCTAGAGTGCCCGATAGGAAAGTGACACGGAAGCGAGGTAGAAGACGCCCTTATTTACTACCGGTGGGCGAGTACCTGTGGCCCGAGGGCTTAAAGTGTCCACAATGCTCTTGTAGATCAGATCAGGTCGTATGTAGAGGATTTTAAGAAGGGAGTGTCTGACCCCAGGTCTTAAACAACTCTTAGAAATGGGAAGCTAGGAGATTTGGGCTAGAGTGCCTGATAGGAAAGTGACACGGAAGCGAGGTAGAAGACGCCCTTATTTACTACCGGGGGGACAGTACCTGTGGCCCGAGGGCTTAACGTGCCCACAATGCTCTTGTAGATCAGATCAGATCATATGTAGATGATTTTAGAAAGGAGTGTCTGACCCCAGGTCTTAAACAACCCTTAGAAATAGGAAGCTAGGAGATTTGGGCTAGAGTGCCCGATAGGAAAGTGACACGGAAGCGAGGTAGAAGACGCCCTTATTTACTACCGGTGGGCGAGTACCTGTGGCCCGAGGGCTTAAAGTGTCCACAATGCTCTTGTAGATCAGATCAGGTCGTATGTAGAGGATTTTAAGAAGGGAGTGTCTGACCCCAGGTCTTAAACAACTCTTAGAAATGGGAAGCTAGGAGATTTGGGCTAGAGTGCCTGATAGGAAAGTGACACGGAAGCGAGGTAGAAGACGCCCTTATTTACTACCGGGGGGACAGTACCTGTGGCCCGAGGGCTTAACGTGCCCACAATGCTCTTGTAGATCAGATCAGATCATATGTAGAGGATTTTAGGAAGGGAGTGTTTGACCCCAGGTCTTAAACAACCCTTAGGAATAGGAAGCTAGGAGATTTGGGCTAGAGTGCCCGATAGGAAAGTGACACGGAAGCGAGGTAGAAGACGCCCTTATTTACTACCGGTGGGCGAGTACCTGTGGCCCGAGGGCTTAAAGTGTCCACAATGCTCTTGTAGATCAGATCAGGTCGTATGTAGAGGATTTTAAGAAGGGAGTGTCTGACCCCAGGTCTTAAACAACTCTTAGAAATGGGAAGCTAGGAGATTTGGGCTAGAGTGCCCGGACAGGAAAGTAACACGGAAGCGAGGTAGAAGACGCCCTTATTTACTACCGGGGGCCAGTACCTGTGGCCCGAGGGCTTAACGTGTCCACAATGCTCTTGTAGATCAGATCAGGTCGTATGTAGAGGATTTTAGGAAGGGAGTGTTTGACCCCAGGTCTTAAACAACCCTTAGAAATAGGAAGCTAGGAGATTTGGGCTAGAGTGCCTGATAGGAAAGTGACACGGAAGCGAGGTAGAAGACGCCCTTATTTACTACCGGTGGGCGAGTACCTGTGGCCCGAGGGCTTAACGTGTGAACAATGCTCTTGTAGATCAGATCAGGTCGTATGTAGAGGATTTTAAGAAGGGAGTGTCTGACCCCAGGTCTTAAACAACTCTTAGAAATGGGAAGCTAGGAGATTTGGGCTAGAGTGCCCGACAGGAAAGTAACACGGAAGCGAAGTAGAAGACGCCCTTATTTACTACCGGGGGGACAGTACCTGTGGCCCGAGGGCTTAACGTGCCCACAATGCTCTTGTAGATCAGATCAGATCATATGTAGAGGATTTTAGGAAGGGAGTGTCTGACCCCAGGTCTTAAACAACCCTTAGAAATAGGAAGGTAGGAGATTTGGGCTAGAGTGCCCGATAGGAAAGTGATACGGAAGCGAGGTAGAAGAGGCTTTTATTTACTACCAGTGGGCGAGTACCTGTGGCCCGAGGGCTTAACGTGTCCACAATGCTCTTGTAGATTAGATTAGATCATATGTAGAGGATGTTAGGAAGGTAGTGTTTGACCCCAGGTCTTAAACAACCCTTAGAAATAGGAAGCTAGGAGATTTGGGCTAGAGTGCTCGATAGGAAAGTGACACGGAAGCGAGGTAGAAGACGCCCTTATTTACTACCGGGGGGCCAGTACCTGTGGCCTGAGGGCTTAACGTGCCCACAATGCTCTTGTAGATCAGATCAGATTATATGTAGAGGATTTTAGGAAGGGAGTGTCTGACCCCAGGTCTTAAACAATCCTTAGAAATAGGAAGCTAGGAGATTTGGGCTAGAGTGCCCGATAGGAAAGTGACACGGAAGCGAGGTAGAAGACGCCCTTATTTACTACCGGGGGGCCAGTACCTGTGGTCCGAGGGCTTAACGTGCCCACAATGCTCTTGTAGATCAGATCAGATTATATGTAGAGGATTTTAGGAAGGAGTGTCTGACCCCAGGTCTTAAACAATCCTTAGAAATAGGAAGCTAGGAGATTTGGGCTAGAGTGCTCGATAGGAAAGTGACACGGGAAGGAGGTAGAAGACGCCCTTATTTACTACCGGGGGCCAGTACCTGTGGTCCGAGGGCTTAACGTGCCCACAATGCTCTTGTAGATCAGATCAGATCATATGTAGAGGATTTTAAGAAGGGAGTGTCTGACCCCAGGTCTTAAACAACCCTTAGAAATAGGAAGGTAGGAGATTTGGGCTAGAGTGCCTGATAGGAAAGTGACACGGAAGCGAGGTAGAAGACGCCCTTATTTACTACCGGGGGGCCAGTACCTGTGGTCCGAGGGCTTAACGTGCCCACAATGCTCTTGTAGATCAGATCAGATCATATGTAGAGGATTTTAGAAAGGGAGTGTCTGACCCCAGGTCTTAAACAACCCTTAGAAATAGGAAGCTAGGAGATTTGGGCTAGAGTGCCCGATAGGAAAGTGACACGGAAGCGAGGTAGAAGACGCCCTTATTTACTACCGGGGGCCAGTACCTGTGGTCCGAGGGCTTAACGTGCCCACAATGCTCTTGTAGATCAGATCAGATCATATGTAGAGGATTTTAGAAAGGGAGTGTCTGACCCCAGGTCTTAAACAACCCTTAGAAATAGGAAGCTAGGAGATTTGGGCTAGAGTGCCCGATAGGAAAGTGACACGGAAGCGAGGTAGAAGACGCCCTTATTTACTACCGGGGGGCCAGTACCTGTGGTCCGAGGGCTTAACGTGCCCACAATGCTCTTGTAGATCAGATCAGATCATATGTAGATGATTTTAGAAAGGGAGTGTCTGACCCCAGGTCTTAAACAACCCTTAGAAATAGGAAGCTTAGGAGATTTGGGCTAGAGTGCCCGATAGGAAAGTGACACGGAAGCGAGGTAGAAGACGCCCTTATTTACTACCGGGGGGCCAGTACCCGGGGTCCGACGGCTTAACGTGCCCACAATGCTCTTGTAGATCAGATCAGATCATATGTAGAGGATTTTAGAAAGGGAGTGTCTGACCCCAGGTCTTAAACAACCCTTAGAAATAGGAAGGTAGGAGATTTGGGCTAGAGTGCCCGATAGGAAAGTGACACGGAAGCGAGGTAGAAGACGCCCTTATTTACTACCGGGGGCCAGTACCTGTGGTGCGAGGGCTTAACGTGCCCACAATGCTCTTGTAGATCAGATCAGATCATATGTAGAGGATTTTAGAAAGGGAGTGTCTGACCCCAGGTCTTAAACAACCCTTAGAAATAGGAAGCTAGGAGATTTGGGCTAGAGTGCCCGATAGGAAAGTGACACGGAAGCGAGGTAGAAGACGCCCTTATTTACTACCGGGGGGCCAGTATCTGTGGTCCGAGGGCTTAACGTGCCCACAATGCTCTTGTAGATCAGATCAGATCAGATCATATGTAGAGGATTTTAGGAAGGGAGTGTCTGACCCCAGGTCTTAAACAATCCTTAGAAATAGGAAGGTAGGAGATTTGGGCTAGAGTGCCCGATAGGAAAGTGACACGGAAGCGAGGTAGAAGACGCCCTTATTTACTACCGGGGGCCAGTACCTGGGGTCCGACGGCTTAACGTGCCCACAATGCTCTTGTAGATCAGATCAGATCATATGTAGAGGATTTTAGAAAGGGAGTGTCTGACCCCAGGTCTTAAACAACCCTTAGAAATAGGAAGCTAGGAGATTTGGGCTAGAGTGCCCGATAGGAAAGTGACACGGAAGCGAGGTAGAAGACGCCCTTATTTACTACCGGGGGCCAGTACCCGGGGTCCGACGGCTTAACGTGCCCACAATGCTCTTGTAGATCAGATCAGATCGTATGTAGAGGATTTTAGGAAGGAAGTGTCTGACCCCAGGTCTTAAACAACCCTTAGAAATAGGAAGCTAGGAGATTTGGGCTAGAGTGCCCGATAGGAAAGTGACACGGAAGCGAGGTAGAAGACGCCCTTATTTACTACCGGTGGGCCAGTACCCGGGGTCCGACGGCTTAACGTGCCCACAATGCTCTTGTAGATCAGATCAGATCATATGTAGAGGATTTTAGGAAGGGAGTGTCTGACCCCAGGTCTTAAACAACCCTTAGAAATAGGAAGCTAGAAGATTTGGGCTAGAGTGCCCGATAGGAAAGTGACACGGAAGCGAGGTAGAAGACGCCCTTATTTACTACCGGGGGCCAGTACCCGGGGTCCGACGGCTTAACGTGCCCACAATGCTCTTGTAGATCAGATCAGATCATATGTAGAGGATTTTAGGAAGGGAGTGTCTGACCCCAGGTCTTAAGCAACCCTTAGAAATAGGAAGCTAGAAGATTTGGGCTAGAGTGCCCGATAGGAAAGTGACACGGAAGCGAGGTAGAAGACGCCCTTATTTACTACCGGGGGCCAGTACCCGGGGTCCGACGGCTTAACGTGCCCACAATGCTCTTGTAGATCAGATCAGATCATATGTAGAGGATTTTAGGAAGGAAGTGTCTGACCCCAGGTCTTAAACAACCCTTAGAAATAGGAAGCTAGGAGATTTGGGCTAGAGTGCCCGATAGGAAAGTGACACGGAAGCGAGGTAGAAGACGCCCTTATTTACTACCGGGGGGCCAGTACCCGGGGTCCGACGGCTTAACGTGCCCACAATGCTCTTGTAGATCAGATCAGATCATATGTAGAGGATTTTAGGAAGGGAGTGTCTGACCCCAGGTCTTAAGCAACCCTTAGAAATAGGAAGCTAGAAGATTTGGGCTAGAGCGCCCGATAGGAAAGTGACACGGAAGCGAGGTAGAAGACGCCCTTATTTTACTACCGGGGGGCCAGTACCCGGGGTCCGACGGCTTAACGTGCCCACAATGCTCTTGTAGATCAGATCAGATCATATGTAGAGGATTTTAGGAAGGGAGTGTCTGACCCCAGGTCTTAAGCAACCCTTAGAAATAGGAAGCTAGAAGATTTGGGCTAGAGTGCCCTGTAGGAAAGTGACACGGAAGCGAGGTAGAAGACGCCCTTACTTACTACCGGGGGGCCAGTACCCGGGGTCCGACGACTTAACGTGCCCACAATGCTCTTGTAGATCAGATCAGATCATATGTAGAGGATTTTAGGAAGGAAGTGTCTGACCCCAGGTCTTAAACAACCCTTAGAAATAGGAAGCTAGGAGATTTGGGCTAGAGTGCCCGATAGGAAAGTGACACGGAAGGGAGGTAGAAGACGCCCTTATTTACTACCGGGTGGCCAGTACCCGTGGCCCGAGGGCTTAACGTGACCACAATGCTCTTGTAGATCAGATCTGATCATATGTAGAGGATTTTCGGAAGGGAGTGTCTGACCCCAGGTCTTAAACAACCCTTAGAAATAGGAAGCTAGGAGATTTGGGCTAGAGTGCCCGATAGGAAAGTGACACGGAAGCGAGGTAGAAGACGCCCTTATTTACTACCGGGTGGCCAGTACCTGTGGCCCGAGGGCTTAACGTGACCACAATGCTCTTGTAGATCAGATCTGATCATATGTAGAGGATTTTCGGAAGGGAGTGTCTGACCCCAGGTCTTAAACAACCCTTAGAAATAGGAAGCTAGGAGATTTGGGCTAGAGTGCCCGATAGGAAAGTGACACGGAAGCGAGGTAGAAGACGCCCTTATTTACTACCGGGGGCCAGTACCTGTGGCCCGAGGGCTTAACGTGCCCACAATGCTCTTGTAGATCAGATCAGATCATATGTAGAGGATTTTAGGAAGGGAGTGTCTGACCCCAGGTCTTAAGCAACCCTTAGAAATAGGAAGCTAGAAGATTTGGGCTAGAGTGCCCTGTAGGAAAGTGACACGGAAGCGAGGTAGAAGACGCCCTTACTTACTACCGGGGGGCCAGTACCCGGGGTCCGACGACTTAACGTGCCCACAATGCTCTTGTAGATCAGATCAGATCATATGTAGAGGATTTTAGGAAGGAAGTGTCTGACCCCAGGTCTTAAACAACCCTTAGAAATAGGAAGGTAGGAGATTTGGGCTAGAGTGCCCGATAGGAAAGTGACACGGAAGCGAGGTAGAAGACGCCCTTATTTACTACCGGGTGGCCAGTACCTGTGGCCCGAGGGCTTAACGTGACCACAATGCTCTTGTAGATCAGATCTGATCATATGTAGAGGATTTTCGGAAGGGAGTGTCTGACCCCAGGTCTTAAACAACCCTTAGAAATAGGAAGCTAGGAGATTTGGGCTAGAGTGCCCGATAGGAAAGTGACACGGAAGCTAGGTAGAAGACGCCCTTATTTACTACCGGGGGGCCAGTACCCGGGGTCCGACGGCTTAACGTGCCCACAATGCTCTTGTAGATCAGATCAGATCATATGTAGAGGATTTTAGGAAGGAAGTGTCTGACCCCAGGTCTTAAACAACCCTTAGAAATAGGAAGCTAGGAGATTTGGGCTAGAGTGCCCGATAGGAAAGTGACACGGAAGGGAGGTAGAAGACGCCCTTATTTACTACCGGGTGGCCAGTACCTGTGGCCCGAGGGCTTAACGTGACCACAATGCTCTTGTAGATCAGATCTGATCATATGTAGAGGATTTTCGGAAGGGAGTGTCTGACCCCAGGTCTTAAACAACCCTTAGAAATAGGAAGCTAGGAGATTTGGGCTAGAGTGCCCGATAGGAAAGTGACACGGAAGCGAGGTAGAAGACGCCCTTATTTACTACCGGGTGGCCAGTACCTGTGGCCCGAGGGCTTAACGTGACCACAATGCTCTTGTAGATCAGATCTGATCATATGTAGAGGATTTTCGGAAGGGAGTGTCTGACCCCAGGTCTTAAACAACCCTTAGAAATAGGAAGCTAGGAGATTTGGGCTAGAGTGCCCGATAGGAAAGTGACACGGAAGCGAGGTAGAAGACGCCCTTATTTACTACCGGGTGGCCAGTACCTGTGGCCCGACGGCTTAACGTGCCCACAATGCTCTTGTAGATCAGATCAGATCATATGTAGAGGATTTTAGGAAGGGAGTGTCTGACCCCAGGTCTTAAACAACCCTTAGAAATAGGAAGCTAGGAGATTTGGGCTAGAGTGCCCGATAGGAAAGTGACACGGAAGCGAGGTAGAAGACGCCCTTATTTACTACCTGGGGCCAGTACCTGTGGTCCGACGGCTTAACGTGCCCACAATGCTCTTGTAGATCAGATCAGATCATATGTAGAGGATTTTAGGAAGGGAGTGTCTGACCCCAGGTCTTAAACAACCCTTAGAAATAGGAAGCTAAGAGATTTAGGCTAGAGTGCCCGACAGGAAAGTGACACGGAAGCGAAGTAGAAAGGGGGAGGAAGACGCCCTTATTTATTACCGGATGACCAGTACCCGGCACATCAAGACCTATTTACGCTTTCCAAATATGTTTCAGGAAGTTTTTTTGTTTTCTTTAAGCGATGTGCCTTAGGACATTTGGTAAAGGCATCACAATTCGTTTGCTGCGGGAGCAAATGCTTTACTCTCCATCAATGAAGTAACTGCAGAAAACTCGCTCGCAAAAAAAGTATGAGAAAGGAGGGGAGGGGGGGAGGGTACAATCTGCAAAAGTGGGTTCATATATTGTTAAAGTGTGTAACTTTCCCCTGAAAAATTCTCTAACCAGGGTGGTGAGCCCTATTATGTTCCCAGAATTGTGCCTCAATTCCACCCACATTTTGCTGGAAACTGCCGCAAGCAACATTGCGAGAGCCAGCTACAACAATAAATAGTAGGTTCACATTTCCGCATGCGGGCGCATCGTCGGAAAATATATTTTTATTTTTTTATTTATACACAAGATAGGTAGGCATACAAAAACTGCAGCTATTCAGATAAAAATCAGGGGGGTCGACTTATACAAGAGTATATACAGTGTGTCCCCAAGTTTCCCCAAGTTTCCTCCACAACGGTCTGTCTTGTGCCAGTCTCTTCCATGTCACCCCTGCATACTTTCGAATTCCATCCACCCATCTCCCATGTGGTCTTCTTCTGGGTCTTTTCCTGTCTCTTGGAATCCAATCTAAAATTTCGGCTGTCCATCGATGGTCTGTCCTTCTGGCAGTATGTCCAGCCCATTGCCATTTCAGGGATTTAACTCTGATCATGATGTCTTCCACTCTTGTCATTTTTCGGATCCACGATTTCCTCTTTTTATCTCTCCTGGTTACACCAAGCATGCACCTCTCCATGCTACTTTGAGTTGTCTGCAGCCTTTGTATGTCTCTTTTAGTTAAGGTCCACGTCTCTGCACCATACGTAAGCACTGGAAGGATGCATTGATCAAACACTTTTCTTTTAAGACTTAATGGCATATTGCTCTTGAAAATTATGCTGTTTCTTCCAAAAGCTCTCCAGGCAAGTTTTGTACGCCGATTAATTTCTTCATCAATGTGACCCTCACTTGATATCTGCTGTCCAAGATAAACGTTAGTGTCTGTTATCTCCAGCTTTTCTATATCAATCGATAAATCTTCATTTCTTGTAAAAGCATTGAACATCACTTTTGTCTTCTGAAAGTTCATTTTTAATCCCACTTCTTTACTCTTGTCAGCAAGTTCCTGGATCATACTCTGCAGCTCTGATGGGGTAGTTGCAAAAATGACTACGTCATCAGCAAAACGAAGGTGGGTTAGATAATCTCCATTAATCTTTATCCCCTTGTTTTCCCAGCTCAGCGACTGAAAAACACCCTCCAATGTGGCATTAAAGAGCTTCGGAGATATTGTGGATTAAACTTGGGGAGACCTTCGTCCAGCAGTGGATTGATAATGGTTGACAATGATGATATACAGTGTGTTAAAATCAGTGGCGTATATTCGAGGCTGTCTAAGCTAGCTGCGAAGCCCAGAGAATGCATAAATAAAACTGAATTAAATATACACAAATAAAAGTCAATTATCAACGGTGTTAAAATACGTCGATGTGAAAAAACGCGTGCCGATTCGCTTCTTCGACTCAGTCTGGCGAGCGAAAACCAACGGCACAACGCAAGCAGCACTTCCAGAGTCTTCGCAGTTCTGATGCAAAAACCTTCCGTACGATCGCCTGCTAGCGTTTCCATGACAACATGAATCAGCTGGTAGAAGGGAATGGGCCATTGCTTTGAGAAACTGTTCGCTGAGAATAGCGAAGACTTAGACAATCTCAGTCTCTTGCATACTCCCGCCCATAAGAGTGTTTTGCGAGAGTTGTTTCAGTTTGTGTGAAGTGTCAATGAATTAAAATCAGTGATCATCATCATCAACCATTATCAATCCACTGCTGGACGAAGGTCTCTCCAAGCCTCTTCCACAACGGTCTGTCTTGTGCCAGTTTCCTCCATGTTACTCCCGCATACTTTCGAATTTCATCCACCCATCTTCCATGTGGTCTTCTTCTGGGTCTTTTCCTGTCCCTTGGAAATCCAATCTAAAATTTCGACTGTCCATCGCTGGTCTGTCCTTCTGGCAGTATGTCCAGCCCATTGCCATTTCAGGGATTTAACTCTGACCATGATGTCTTCCACTCTTGTAATTTTTCTGATCCACGAGTTCCTCTTCTTATCTCTCCTGGTTATACCAAGCATGCACCTCTCCATGCTGCTTTGAGTTGTCTGCAGGATACATCTTAAATTCGTGGCTTTCGAACTGTTTTGGTAAATTTTGTGAAAGCTTCCCTGAACATCTACTGTCAGAACTTAAAAAACTCTATGCTTCAAATTTTGATACAGCTCGGCTAAAAAATTAATTGAAAGTGTTTTATTCCCTTGACGAATACAGAAACAAATCAGTAAGAGACATTACGTGTTACATAAAGTTGAATAAATTGGACATAGTGTTTAGTGAGGTGTACAAATTAGAAGACCTCATATTAAAGTTTCCATCAACAACTGCAACTACCGAAAGAAGTTTTTCTGCATTAACAAGAATCAAAATATATCTTAGAGCCACACAAGGACAGGCACATTCGAAAAACTTGGCTGTTTTGTCAGTAGAGGAAAACATTCTTTTTAAATATGAAAAAAGTACTCGGAAGAAACATTTTATGAAAACGTAACAAATAAGTTCACACAAAAGGAAATAAGAATGGAGTTCATGTACAAATAAGTGTTCAAATCCTAATCCTCATAATCATTTTGTATCATGTTAGCAATGGCATGTACCTAAAATTTAGAAAAAAAGTAACTTCTACTACTTCACAATTAAAAATTGAACTTCGCAATTTAAAAAAATCGTACTGGGGGGGGGGGGAGCCCAGACTTTGTACCCAAGATACGCCACTGAGTATTGTTTGTTATCCTCCTCCTGCGGACCTGCAGCACTTTCTATTGGGTTGTCGGAAATGTCATGACGTATTTTGGCACCCGATGGCGGTTGGACGGTTTTGGAAGTACTAGAGGGATGCGCAGCTCTATTGTCGCTATGGCATTCGACAGGTGTCAGTTCTAGCTGCAGTCTAAAAGGAATAGTGAGCGATTTGGTTGATTTGCGGAGATTTGACATCAAGCTGAAGATGGAAGACCAAACTGTGCATTTTCGCCATATTTTACTGTTTTACTTCCGTAAAGGAAAGAACGCGCGCCAAGCTTGTGAAAAGTTCCGTAAAGTGTACGGTGATAATGAACTTCAAGAACGTCAGTGCCAGCGGTGGTTCGCAAAATTCCGTGCTGGTAATTTTGGCCTCAACGATGCTCCTCGGTCCGGGAGGCCCACCGAGGTTGATGACGACCAAATGAAGGCATTGATCGAGTCAAACCCACGTTACACAACATGAGAGATTGCAGACACATTGCACATCCATCATTCAAGTGTTCACGACCACCTGAAGAAGCTGGGATACGTAAGCAAGCTCGATGTGTGGGTTCCTCATGAACTGAAAGAAGCTCAATTGACGGCGCGTATAAACATCTGCGATATGCTCATTAAACGTGAGGAAAACGATCCTTTTTTGAAGCTGATAGCTGGTGAAGAAAAGTGGATTGTGCACAACAATGTGCTGCGCGAGTGGTCTTGGTCCCGACGTGCTGCTTCGCCTCAAACGACATCCAAAGCACACATTCATCAGAGGAAGGTTCTGGTCTCAGTGTGGTGGGATTTTAAAGGTGTCGTGTTTTTCGAGCTCCCACCACGGAACCAAACAATCAATTCGAATGTGTACTGTCGGCAATTGGACAGTTTGAACGAATCCATCACCCAGAAACGTCCAGAGCTCGTTCATCATAAAGGTGTTGTGTTCCATCACGACAACGCGTGACCACACAGAAGTTTGATCACCTGCCAAAAATTATTATTGGAGCTTGGGTGGGATGTGTTGCCACACCGAGCATACTCGCCTGACCTTGCGCCGTCAGACTTCCACTTGTTTCGCTCTCTTTAACAGTCCTTGCGTGGTATAACGTTCAATTCAGATGAGGCTGTAAATCAGCACCTCGTACAGTTTTTCGCCACGAAAGACAAGGCATTTTGCAGCTCACTGAAAGTTGGCAAAAGGTTATCGAACAAAACGGGCATTATATCATTGATTGATCTCTGTTCTTTCTATCAATAAATGACCTTTGCAAAACATGGCTAAAATACGTCATGACTTTTCCGACGACCGAATACATGAAGAATGATGTAACATTCCACTAACTACCATCCAGGATTTGTATGAGTCCATTCGAAGGAGGATTCAGACGGTTTTAAACGCCAAAGGTGGTCCCTCACCGTATTAGGCACGCAAAACCTTCTTTTCCTAGGTGTTCACATTATTCAGTCCAACTCCTGTATGTTTTGCAAGCAAATATACCAGTTCTTTCCATTTAAATTTCTCCCTTTCTCTCTCTCTCTATGCGTATATGTCCCTTTTTTCCTTTTTTAATTTCACGAATTTTGCTTGGGTAGTCACGATTTTAGCTAGAATAAAAAATAGGAAACTAAGCAATCACCTGGGAAGCAAAAATTATCGCGAAACTTGAGCTCATAAGCATCTCTAAAAGCTTGGAAAAAAGAGGAGTAAAGAGAAGAAAGTAAGACAAAAAAAAACTTAATCACGGGGACGAAAGGAAGTGCAAAGCTTTTGTTCACTGTGTTCCACGATCGTGATAATCGCTTTATCATCTAACGCTACATCATTAATTAATGTGCACTTCTAATCTTGGGGTAATTATTTTTACGCATGCTCTATCCGAGTTACCTCCATTCTTCTGCGCCAACAGCTTAAGACATTACACGAATGGCGTGGCAATAACCAACTCCTCCCTCCTCTTTCAGCCATCTTTAGAAAGATCTGTCTGCAAGTGAAGATATGATACAAAACAAGTAAGGCACTTATTCGCAGTGTGTTCATTTCTGGTATACAGAGTTGGGCAAAATCGTAATTAAATTAATCGGTAATGCATTACAGCGTAATGGTAATTGGAACAAGAATTTATCATTACCATTACATGATAATGGTGAACTGGTCATTAGAATTACATGGTAATTGTAATGACACGTGACATTTACCAATTAAAATCGTAATGGATAATGTTTAACTACGCTATCTACCAACAAGTAATTGGATACCTGTGATAGCAAAGTAAAACGAAGTTTATTCACCTTCAATAGTTGGTGGAGCCTCCACAAGCGGCGATTACAGCTGCGCATACTCTCAACCAGGCGTTGTACGACAGTTAGCGGTATTTTCTTCCACTCGGCTTGGAGAAAACAGGTCAGTTCCTTCACCGATTTCGGACGGTGGGGACACCCCTTAATTCGACGCTCCAATTCGTCCCAGAGGTGTTCGATGGGGTTAAGGTCCGGGCTCTGCGCAGAGTAATCCATTCGATTAACCCCATTGTCACCATACCAAGCCACGGTGGACCTAGCAACATGACAGGTGGCATTGTCATCCTGAAAGTAACATGGGTCCACCCTGTAAATCTTCCACAACGTAGGAAGCGCATGGTCATCCAAAATGTTGCAGTAGGTCTCGGCGTTGAGTCTACCAGGAGTTGCGACCAAGGGTCCCGTGCCATACAAGGAGAAACACCCCCATAGCATAATTCCACCGCCGCCGAACTTAACAGTTGGCACAATACATTCCGGCAGGAGGCGTTCTCTAGACAGACGCCAAACCCAGACCCTGCCATCCGAACCGTAGAGGGTGAACCTTGATTCGCGGCTCCAGAGAACCTGTTTCCACTGTTCAAGGGTCCACTGTCGACGTTCTTTGCACCACGTTAGCCGAGCAGCGCTATTGGACTTGGTGATCAAAGGCTTGTGGGCGGCAGCACGTCCATGATAACCGAGCAGATGGGCTTCCTTACGGATGGCATTCATCGAAAGAACACTCCCGGATGCCCGTTGAAACTCCTCGCGGATGTGGTCCGTCGATTTGGTGCGGTTCTTCCGAATTTCTCTGGCCAGCACCTGTCGGTCTCTAATTCCCAGTTTTGTGGGTCTGCCGGGAGTTCGAAGAGTTCGCCATTTTCCACTACCAAACTCTTCTGATATCTAGCGTCTCAGAAATATGTTAATAGGCCAAAGGTATAGCCGAGCATGACTGTTTAAATGGTAGATTCGTATACCGGGTGTTTCTGATAACTAGCCAGAGGAACGCTATAACTTCAGTTAAATGATATTTTTTGTTTGTTTGGAGGTTTAACGACCACAGTGAGCAACTCGGTCAGTGATGTAGTTCTAAATAAAAAAAGTTAGTAAAATCATGCAATGCATTGATTATGATACGCTTTCCAACATACCAGAAATCATTACTCAAGTTATAAGGATAATGGCTGTGGAATACATCTGGCTCCTGTGCCCTGACCGTTGACCTCATTTCAAAGATATTCAAAAGAATTAGTTCAGTATATCTCCGAAACAACATACTAACGTTTTGTCGCAATAGAAGCATATCTGACGCCGTAGCCGCCCCCCACGCGTCACTTCTGTGGAGTAGAAACCTGGATTCATCGGAGAAGGGAACCTTTTCCCACACTTCCACTGTCCAATGAGTATAGTCCCATGCGAACTGCAGGCGTCGTTGCCGATGGACGTTGGTTAACATGGGCGCCTGGACGCAGCGTCGACTCTGAAGACCCATGTGTAACAGGGTTCGCTCTACTGTTATCGGGGACACATACCTGGATACCCCAACGTTCATTTGCGTGGTCAATTGTTGCACTGTTGCGCGTCGATTTCCCTTTACCAGTCGACGGAGGCGACGTCCTCCTCTGGGGTCGATGGTCTTTGGGCTCCACAGTTATGACGTCGGAAGGTACTGGGAGTGCCAATGGTCCATCTTTGGTACACCCTTACTACAGCACCTTGCAAACAGCCCACAAAGTCTGAAGTTTCTGAGATGCTTCCACCTTTGGCGCGGTAGCTGATGATCCTTCCCAGTAGCTGATGATCATTCCTAGTAGCTGATAATCATTCCCTTAATACAGCACCTCGCGAACAGCCCACGAAGTCTGCTGTTTCTGAGATGCTTCCACCTTTGGCGCGGTAGCTGATGATCATTTCTTGTAACTGATAATCATTCCCTTATTACAGCACCTCGCGAACAGCCCGCGAAGTCTGCTGTTTCTGAGATGCTTCCACCTTTGGCGCGGTAGCTGATGATCATTTCTTGTAGCTGATAATCATTCCCTTATTACAGCACCTCGCGAACAGCCCACGAAGTCTGCTGTTTCTGAGATGCTTCCACCTTTGGCGCGGTAGCTGATGATCATTTCTTGTAGCTGATAATCATTCCCTTATTACAGCACCTCGCGAACAGCCCGCGAAGTCTGCTGTTTCTGAGATGCTTCCACCTTTGGCGCGGTAGCTGATGATCATTTCTTGTAGCTGATAATCATTCCCTTATTACAGCACCTCGCGAACAGCCCACGAAGTCTGCTGTTTCTGAGATGCTTCCACCTTTGGCGCGGTAGCTGATGATCATTTCTTGTAGCTGATAATCATTCCCTTATTACAGCACCTCGCGAACAGCCCACGAAGTCTGCTGTTTCTGAGATGCTTCCACCTTTGGCGCGGTAGCTGATGATCATTTCTTGTAGCTGATAATCATTCCCTTATTACAGCACCTCGCGAACAGCCCACGAAGTCTGCTGTTTCTGAGATGCTTCCACCTTTGGCGCGGTAGCTGATGATCATTTCTTGTAGCTGATAATCATTCCCTTATTACAGCACCTCGCGAACAGCCCGCGAAGTCTGCTGTTTCTGAGATGCTTCCACCTTTGGCGCGGTAGCTGATGATCATTTCTTGTAGCTGATAATCATTCCCTTATTACAGCACCTCGCGAACAGCCCACGAAGTCTGCTGTTTCTGAGATGCTTCCACCTTTGGCGCGGTAGCTGATGATCATTTCTTGTAGCTGATAATCATTCCCTTATTACAGCACCTCGCGAACAGCCCGCGAAGTCTGCTGTTTCTGAGATGCTTCCACCTTTGGCGCGGTAGCTGATGATCATTTCTTGTAGCTGATAATCATTCCCTTATTAGAGCACCTCGCGAACAGCCCACGAAGTCTGCTATTTCTGAGATGCTTCCATCCTTGGCGCGGTAGCCGATGATCATTCCTTTTGAACGTTCGTCATATCACTACGTCTTCCCATTGTGCTTACTTAACGCTATACGGCTCAGCTGTCCTAACCGGCCTCTTATACAGGGGTTGTCCAAAATGATGGAAACACCTCACTGAAAACAGTGATTTTGGTATGTGCTGCTTTTTGAGTAAAACGAACATGTAGCTACAATTTATTTATTTTTTTGTCAAAAAGTGTTCCTTATAGTCGCAAGGGTCTGTGTGATTGCATTGTAAATCGGTGTTTGCACAATTTCGTTCCAGGTGAAGGCACAATGAGTGACCTGTCGGAGTTCCAAAAAGGGCAGATTGTAGAATCCCATCTGATTGGTGCGTCGGTATCCACAGTGGCACAGGTATTGGGTGTATCGAGAGGTACCGTGTCGAAGGTAATAACAGCATTCAATGTTCACGGCACAACACCATCTGCGAGACACAACTGTGGAAGGAAAACCAAACTCACTGCGAGAGACAGGAGGACATTAAAGAGGATTGTGACCGCAAGGAGGAAGACCACGGCGACGAAAGTGACTACTGAGCTTAATGCACATCTTCAAAACCCAGTGTCGACCCATTCCGTGCGAAGGGAATTGCATAAGCACAATATTTACGGCAGAACTGTGTTTGCAAAACCCCTGGTGTCACAGGTGAATATGAAACGGAGACTACAGTGGTGCCAGGAACATAAAGCGTGGACTGTGGATCAATGGAAACATGTCTTGTGTTCCGATGAATCAAGTTTCTCACTATTGCCCACCACAGGACGGGTTTACTTGTGGAGAACCCCCGCAGAAGCCTACAACCCAGACTATCTCATTCTTAGAGTGAAGTATGGGGGCGGTTCCGTAATGGTTTGGGCCATGATCTCGTGGTATGCAGCAGGTCCCATTATCACCTTACACGGACGGATCACTAGCGGTGACTGTGTCACTCTTTTGGCCGACCACGTGCATTCAATGGATTCTTTCCGTCAGGGGATTGCACCTTTCAAGATGATGATTCACAGAAGTCGAACTGTTCAATCATGGTTTGAGAGACATGAGGATGAAGTTGCACACCTTCTCTGGCCTGCACAATCACCGGATTTAAACATCATTGAGCCCATGTCGTCTGTGTTGGAAAACAGAGTGCGATCCCGTTATCATCCTGCGGCGTCTCTCAAGGAATTGGAGCAGTTTATGCAGCAAGAATGGAACAACATACCACTTACCACCATCCAGGACTGGTATGCTTCTATTCCAAGCAGGATTAAAGCAGTTTTAAATGCAAGTGTAGTCCCACACCACATTAAGTTTGTAACACCTATTGTTTCAAGGTGTTTCCATTATTTTGGACAACTACTGCATCGCCGTGTAGTCAAACTTGTCACGTGCGCTCTGTGACGCGCCTGGGCGGGTACACAATGATTCCGGGGGCGGTCAAATTATTCTGATACGACTAAGTAGATTACGCGCAATAGACTACCGAGAAAATGTTTACAGTGGAAGACCAAAACACGAGATGACAGATCTATGCGAACAAAGACACAAAAGAGCAGAATTTTATCGTTGAACTGACTTTAGAACAGAACCAATGGAAGAGAAAATCTTACTCTGTAGCAAAATCTGCCCCGTAATGCCATAGAAGGAGTACAAAAATGCAATTAATTCTTAATTCAAAGATAAGCGTGTAATTCGCGAGCTCTCAGCGTTTCTTACGCTGTATGTTGGCCAACCGTAAAATCCGAAACGGGTTATTTATATTCCAACGAATGAGCGATGGTATTATCTTTCTTCGCATCAATTTGTAACGGGGTGTGGGATTTCAAATAGCGTTCTTCACCGCGTCAGTGGATTTTGTCCTAAAAATAGAAATCGATTATGTTTATGCATTTGGAAACGAATTCTTAACTTCTAATTAAATCGCGAGCTTATTAGAGACTGGCTCATGTTTTCCGAGAACATTTACAGCTTCTCCTGAGGTATGGGATTAAAGGTTCGCTAATCTTCTCTCATCGCTAAAGTGAAAAAGACAAGAAGGAAACTAAAAATTCTGAGCTTTGTGTTATACGGAAATCGGTTTATGGCCACGCAGGGTATTAGGGAAGTTTTCAACTTAGCTGAAAGATTAATGTTTTCTCCCTCACTGTTACTCACAAATTCTGTCTTTCTCTAACTGGTTGTTATTTCAGTTTCTGGCTTTCACTTCATTCGTAGCAAGATAGATGTCAACAAATTATAGGTTAGAAAATTGTAAAACTATACAAGTAATCCGATTTATTGGCGTAGAAATGCACAAATAAACGTTTCCAAGCTTTCGCACATCAACCAGATGGCTTTTTCGAGGAAATTAGAAGACAGTATAACGAAGTGAATTTCTCCGTCATTTTTATCCGCGCCAGGATTCGAACCCGGGTTCCCTCATTCCGGAATGAGTTGCTCTACCAGTTGAGCTACGCGGACATTTTATTCTGATTCCTATCTGCCTCTATGTCGTGTGCGTCCTTCTGGCAGGTACGTCACATCTCCTGGTACGTTACATCATCTCCCCCTTATTATTTTTTTTTTTCGAAGTGCTGCTCTTATTTTTCCTATCTCGCGGTGTGGAAATAACATCACACCATTGCGAGATTGTGAACGGTCGGGTCATCCGATTAGTTCGGGCGCCATTATAACGAAGTGAATTTCTCCGTCATTTTTATCCGCGCCAGGATTCGAACCCGGGTCCCCTCATTCCGGAATAAGTTGCTCTACCAGTTGAGCTACGCGGACATTTTATTCTGATTCCTATCTCCCTCTATGTCGTGTGCGTCCTTCTGGCAGGTACGTCACATCTCCTGGTACGTTACAACAGAAACTTCAATCTGAATAATACACTGCTGGATAATTGCTATGGACGGATCATAAACAGCTACATAGCGCATAAAAAACTAAGTGTGGTTGGATGCTAAGTGAAATAAACTAATGTCAGAATGCAAGGACATTACAAGAAAGACAATTTATTGTGCTCTGAAATCCAGAAGGCTTTGGAACGTGTTCAAGGGACAAACAGGCCATTTTGTGCAGAATACGTAAACGTGAAAAAAAATGCAATTACCGTCCGCAGGTGTTCCGGCGTAAGATTTCAATACAGGATATGGCCACCATGGAGGGCGATGCAAGATCCACACGTCGTGTCATGCTTTGCACAACATTATCAAGCAGCTGTTGGGGTAATTTATCCCATTCCTCTGTCAGTGCACGGATGAGGGTGTCCTTGTTTATTGGAGGGCATTGGCGACCAGCAAGACTCCACCCCAAAGCATCCCACACATTTTCAATGGGATTCAGATCTGGAGAACTTGCTGGCCATACGAGGCGTTGAATATCCTCGCTCTCAAGACACTCCTGGACAGCGACTGTTCGATGACATGTTGCGTTGCCGTCCATGAAAATGAATCTATCACCGACAGCACCACGGAACATGCGAACATGAGGTAGCAGAACATCATTAATGTATCGTTGGCCAGTCATAGTCCCAGTTGGAAGCACATACAGGGACGTACGGCCATTGATTATGATGCCAGCCCATACCATGACCCTACATGTCGGATATCGGTCCCTTTCCTGTATGTTTGCTGGACAATATGCAGTACCACTATCACTCCAGATCAGTTGTCGTCGACAATCAGACGATAGACTGTATCTACTGTCATCTGAGAAGAGGACAGCAGACCAGTCGTTATCAGTCCAATTGCGATGTTGATGGCACCATTGCAAACGGGCGGTACGGTGACGTCTGGACAATGGGATGCACACAACAGGACGGCGGGCGTATAGTCCTCCTTCATGCAAACGTCTGGCGACAGTTTTTCGGGAGATCCGCTTGCCAGTAGCAGCCATAAACTGATTTGCTACCTCACTAGCTGTGCTGCGCCGGTGTCTTTTTGTTGATAGCACTATGTACCGATCTTCTGCAGGTGTTGTACTGCGAACACGACCTCCCCGTGACGTTTGCTACACTCTCCATTTGTTTGAAATGATTTCCAAAGCCTTGAAACAACACTGTGGCTGACGTCGAACTCCCTGGCAACATCTGTTATTTTTCGCCCTTCTTCAATCTTGCCAATAATACGGCCACGCGTAAAATCATCTGGGTGATGTCGGGAAGACATACTGAAAATTGCAAATTCGTCAATTGATTCTGTCCCTTTCAACTTTGCGTTTGAACAACAACGGTCAATACGCGTCAAATCCTTTATATCTCTTATCAGCGCTATGACGTCACAAACAAGTTCGGCAATCCAAAATTTGCATACGCACAACACGTCTTACTGTATCCCTCACTTATGCTAATTTTCACATTTTCCTGCCTTCCATTTTATGGTTGCTATAGTTGCTATTGTCATCCGTCCTTAGCAATTGTCCGGCAGTGTAGAACGCTTTAACAATTTGAACGCGGTGGCTTGACTTAATAATAAATACACCAATGATCCATTAGATATTATCCCCATCCTAGAGAAATGAGCACGCCTGGAAACCGATCTGTAACGCAGGGGAAGTTCACAGATCAGTATACACTGAGTGGCCACTTCATCATGACCACCTGAGCGTTTTAAGCAAATGAGCTATGGCTGCACGCTTTTTGCCGCCAGAGGGCGAGGCTAGTATAAAAAGGGAAAGCTTAGTGCTTGCGACAGTAGTAGAAGGGAATTTTGGGTGACGAGATGGGTAACAAATGCGATTTCACGGACTTTCAACGTGGGATGATTGTAGGAGCTCGGAGCCATGGAGCGAGTATCACCGAAACCGCCGCATTCGTGAAATGTTCCAGAGCAGCTGTTGTTAAAGTGTTTAAAGACTGGACTGTCAGCCAACAAACTGGGTTTCTACGTGAAACGTGTGGTCGTCATCGACTATTGACTGCTCGGGCGGAACGGAGAGTGTCCAGACTGGTAGCAGACAACAGAAGGGCAACAGTGCAGCAAATTACAGACCATCTTAATCAAGGATCCCCTCAAATGATCTCTGCACGCACTGTTAGCCGTACACTGCATCGGATGGGATATGGCAGCCGAAGGCCTGTTCGAACACCTTTGCTGTCTGCAGTTAACAAGATAAAACGTCTCCAGTTCGCACAAGGATTGGACAGTCGATAATTGGAAACAAATTATGTGGCCCGATGAATCACGTTTTCAGTTGCACCATGCCGATGGTCGAGTGAGAATTTGGCGGAAACACCACGAAAGCATGGACTCCAAATGCATTGCTACAACCCTTCAAGCTGGTGGAGGCAACGTTATGGTTTGGGGAATGTTTTTCTGGCATGCTTTGGGCCCTTTAATTCGTGTCTGACTGGCACATCATATCTGAACATCGTTGCGGGCCAATTGCATCTTATCATGTGGATGGTTTATCCCAATGGCGATAATTCAACAAGATAATGCGTCCTGCCATAGTGCTTGTATTGTACAGGATTGGTTTCAGGAACATGCCGGTGAGTTTACTTTGCTTAGTAATCTCCAGAACTCAACCCCTTTGAGAATTTGTGGGAGGAAGTTGAAGGAGCCATCAGACAGCTGGATCCACAACCCTGCAATCTCACACTCCTGGAAAGTGCTATTCATTAAGCATGGTCTCAGATTCCACAAACCACCAATCAACATCTCGTGGAGTCCATGCCACGAAGAATCGACGCAGTATTAAAGGCAAAAGGTGTCCCAACGAAGTACTGAGAGGGTAATCATAATAACGTAGCCATTCAGTGTATATACCACCCTAGGACCGGCTATCAGTTCGTAGAGTGTTCGGAGTCAGAATGGGAAAAGCTAACTGGTTTAAAATCGGGTAGGGAACACCTTGACCCGACCCGTTTGGCCCGCAAGAAATTGTTGACCCTCTGACGTGGGACGCGTTTCCATCTCTACGCCTCTTCTGTGGCACTGACGCTTAGTGGCCCAAAATTAGGAACGGGCGACTGCTCATTGCCCTTAGAGTTGCTTATGGCTGTTGCCTATGGATTGTGTTTCATCACACCCTCAGAACGTCCGGTCAACTTTATCAATGCCTTCCACTGCTGCTCCTTCTTCTACTGTTTCACCATCGCTGCCTAGAACTATTCCTGTTCCACCACGTGCAACTTTTCCTGATATATTGTTAAAGCTGCCTGACATGACTCCTGCAATAGAACTTCCACCTACTGTGTTTAATTATTCCCCAGACCCCTTTATGCCGCCCCGGTGGCGCAGTGGTCTAAGCGATGGCCTCTGATCATTCGCCCGAACGGGGTCCGGGTTCGAATCCCGGTGAGGCATGGATGTTGTGTTTGTCTTACGGCACTGGCTCTCTCCCTTACCTGGAGCCAGTGACCCTAAATTAGGGACGGGCGACTGCTTATAGCCCATTGAGTTGCTCACGGTGGTCGTTAAACCTCCAATGAAAAAAAAAAAAAGAAAAAAAGACCCCTTTACTCATCTTTCCACCTCTCAGCATCGTCTCCTTTCTACCGTATCTCGTTGAGAGGTTGACGAGCTGGGGATTCCTACAGTTCGCAAGTCCCCAAACTCTACAGAAAAAAATTTAACTCCTCCGCCGCCTATAAGGCTGCTTGTAAGGAGCGTAGATAGGCTCTTGAATTCTTCGGAATTCAACCTTCTGTAAGAACCAAAGTTAATTCGTGCTAATTGTAGGTAAGAAATTGGAAATGCCGTCAAAGCACGGTAACATTTTTTGGAGCCAAAGCACACACAACATATCCCTAAATTATATTTTAAAAAACGTAGGATTTCAAAAACGTCTTTATTTACAATAAATATGAAGTAGGGGCTAATGTTCAGAACGCAATAATCATGGAGATGAGGAATACAGGTCTGTGAAAAGCGGGAATATAAACCCACACATTGTAGGACAAGAGTCAGTATACTGAGCACAGTTCGTGGAAAATGTGAGCACAACAGGAGCAACTTAAGAGCTTAAGATTAAGTTCGACGCTTCCGAGCACGCTGAGAAGAGCGTCGTGAGTGAGTCTAATTAGAAATGGCACCAAGTGAAGACGCTTGGTGAGTGGACTGTCCTGAAGACGAAGCTGCAAGAGCAGATGTTGTGATCTGGGCGACAGAAGACATTGCCGATGAAGTTACTGAGGTGATGAGCTTTGAAACTGGAACATAGACAGATGAAATGGAAGAAGTAGTTGGTGTAGTAGTGGCGAAGGCGATCTTGAAAAGCAGAAGTCGGAAGGTACTAGAAGTTGGAAATGCTGTCAAAGCACGTTAACATTCTTTGGAGCCAAAGCACACACACCATATCCCTAATTTATCTTTTAAAAAACGTAGGATTTAAAAAAAAACGTCTTTATTTACAATTTAAAAACATCATAGATAAAAGCTCTGACAAGTACTTTCGCGACCACTATGGCCGCATCTTTAGGCCGATGAGTGAAACCAGAATTAGAAAGGCACAAAGTTAAATAGTGACTGATAGAAGCACAAGTAATACACATTATGTAAATGAAACACATTAGCCATTGCCATTCACTACAAATTATTAAAAGTCCTTTGTAATTATTTAGTTTCTTCCTCCGGTGAATACTGTAAAACCAGGTTTCTCCAGGCGATGGGAATGTATACAGGCACGTCCTCACCATAGCATTTTGGTCCAAGTTTTATTGTATATAGACTCTCAGTAAAGAGCGTAGAGCGTTTATTAGAAGCTACCGATAGTAAGTTCGCATTGTCCCAATCAGGTCTTAAGTCTTTTTCAATAACAGTTTTTGACAATGTCTAGGTCGCAGATTTCTTACAGATGGCATATCTGTGTTCAGCCCAACGAATACCGAGGCTTCCAAAGGTCGAGCCCTCATAACAAAGATCTGCCGATTGTCCATTTTTGTCCGTTAGAGGGATATTATGCAATCCTAAGCGGGGAAATAGGTGGAATTATGTCTCTATCACGTCTAATTACTGGAAAACGGTTTTGGGTTTTAACACCGAATCCAATAGAATATTTTTACAGGTGTTTTTTTTAATAAAGAGACCGCAGATTTCTGGTAGTCCATCCTCCCATATACTTAATCGTGGGTACATTTCTAGTCAGGGTTGTAAAAGTTTTCCTTTCATACTGTTGAACAAGTCTTTGAACACAACCCGCTGGGTATCCATGCACATCAGCAATCTCGGTTATTTTTCTCAGTCCTAAATTTCGACTATCAGAAGTTGAAGAGTGTGACTACCTGTTGTCAAAATTTCGACTATCTCGGTTATTTTTCTCAGTTCCAAATTTCGACTATCAGAAGTTGAAGCGTGTGACTACCTGTTGTCAAAATTTCGACTATCTCGGTTATTTTTCTCAGTTCCAAATTTCGACTATCAGAATTTGAAGAGTGTGACTACCTGTTGTCAAAATTTCGACTATGTCGGTTATTTTTCTCAGTTCCAAATTTCGACTATCAGAACTTGAAGAGTGCGACTACCTGTTGTCAAAATTTCGACTATGTCGGTTATTTTTCTCAGTTCCAAATTTCGACTATCAGAACTTGAAGAGTGCGACTACCTGTTGTCAAAATTTCGACTATGTCGGTTATTTTTCTCAGTTCCAAATTTCGACTATCAGAATTTGAAGAGTGTGACTACCTGTTGTCAAAATTTCGACTATGTCGGTTATTTTTCTCAGTTCCAAATTTCGACTATCAGAATTTGAAGAGTGTGACTACCTGTTGTCAAAATTTCGACTATGTCGGTTATTTTTCTCAGTTCCAAATTTCGACTATCAGAACTTGAAGAGTGCGACTACCTGTTGTCAAAATTTCGACTATGTCGGTTATTTTTCTCAGTTCCAAATTTCGACTATCAGAATTTGAAGAGTGTGACTACCTGTTGTCAAAATTTCGACTATGTCGGTTATTTTTCTCAGTTCCAAATTTCGACTATCAGAATTTGAAGAGTGTGACTACCTGTTGTCAAAATTTCGACTATGTCGGTTATTTTTCTCAGTTCCAAATTTCGACTATCAGAATTTGAAGAGTGTGACTACCTGTTGTCAAAATTTCGACGGTCTCGGTTATTTTTATCAGTTCCAAATTTCGACTATCAGAAGTAGAGAGAGAGAAAAAAATATATATAACCGAGATTGCTGATGTGCATGGATACCCAGCGGGTTGTGTTCAAAGACTTGTTCAACAATATGAACGGAAAACTTTTACAACCCTGACTAGAAGTGCACCCAGGATTAAATTTGTGGGGAACATGGACCACCAGAAATCTGTGGTCTCTTTATTAAAAAACACCTGTAAAAAAAATACTCTATTGGATTCGGTGTTAAAACCCAAAACCTTTTTTCAGTAATTTGACGTGATAGAGACATAGTTCCACCAATTTCCCGCTTTGGATTGCATAATATC
The DNA here is from genome assembly GCA_039090855.1 of Macrothele yani. Taxonomy (NCBI): domain Eukaryota; kingdom Metazoa; phylum Arthropoda; class Arachnida; order Araneae; family Macrothelidae; genus Macrothele; species Macrothele yani. Next base: position 92,879,495 of record CM077031.1, read on the forward strand.
CCTCTAACGGACAAAAATGGAACAATCGGCAGATCTTTGTTATGTGGGCTCGACCTTTGGAAGCCTCGGTATTCGTTGGGCTGAACACAGATATGCCATCTGAAAGAAATCTGCCACCTCGACATTGTCGAAAACTGTTATTGAAAAAGACTTGAGAGCTGACTGGGGCAATGCGAACTTACTATCGACAGCTTCTAACAAACGCTCTATGCTCTTTACTGAGAGCCTATATATCATAAAACTTGGCCTAAGATGCTGTAATGAGGACGTGCTTGTATACATTCCCACAGCCTGGAGAAACCTGGTTTTACAGTATTCACGGGAGGAAGAAACTAAATAATTACAAAGGACTTTTAATAATTTTTAGTGAATGGCAATGAATAATGTGTTTCATTTACATAATGTGTATGTGACGTACCTGCCAGCAGGACGCACACGACATAAAGGCAGATAGGAATCAGAATAATCGTCTGCGTAGCTCAGTTGGTAGAGCGACTTGTTCCGGAATAAGCGGCCTCGGGTTCGAATCCCGGCGTAGACCAGAAATGACGGAGAAATTTACTTCGTTATAATGGCGCCCGAACTATCCGGATGACCCGACCGTTCAAAATCTCGCATTGGTGTGATGTTCTTTCCACACCGCGAGACAGGAAAAATCAGAGAATCCCTTCTCCAGCGCTTCGAAAAATAAAAATGTGTGATGTTGCATTTCACACAGCAGATTGACTGGGAGTTCTCAAGTGCACGTTCTACAGTGGATGGCTGCCTGCAACGATTCATGGTCACGGCTGACCCGTGGGCCATGCCCCCGGCCCTCTTTCGGGGGGAGGGGAGTTGTGACGTACCTGCCAGCAGGACGCACACGACATAAAGGCAGATAGGAATCAGAATAATCGTCTGCGTAGCTCAGTTGGTACAGCGACTTGTTCCGGAATAAGCGGCCTCGGGTTCGAATCCCGGCGTAGACCAGAAATGACGGAGAAATTTACTTCGTTATATGTATTACTTGTGCTCCTGTCTGTCACCATTTAACCTTGTGCCGTTTTAATCTGGTTTCACTCATCGGCCTGAAGAGGCGGCCGCGAAAGTGCTTGCCAGAGCTTTTATCTACCATGCTAAAGTGCTTGCCAGAGCTTTTATCTACCATGCTAAAATGCTTGCGAGAGCTTTTATCTACCATGTTAAAGTGCTTGCCAGAGCTTTTATCTACCATGTTAAAGTGCTTGCAAGAGCTTTTATGTAGCATGTTAAAGTGCTTGGCAGAGCTTTTATCTACCATGTTAAAGTGCTTGCCAGAGCTTTTATCTAGAAAGATAATTTAGGGATATGGTGTGTGTGCTTTGGCTCCAAAAAATGTTACTGTGCTTTGACAGCATTTCCAACTTCTTGTACCTTCTGACTTCTGCTTTTCAAGATCGCCTTCGCCACTACTACACCAACTATTACTTCCATTTCATCTGTGTCTGTTCCAGTTTCAAAGCTCATCACCTCAGTAACTTAATCGGCAATGTCTTCTGTCGCCCAGATCACATCATCTGTTCCTGCAACTTCGTCTTCAGGACAGTCCACTCACCAAGAATCTTCACTTGGTGCCATTTCTAATTAGACTCACTCACGACGCTGTTCTCAGCGCTCTCGGAAGCGTCAAACTAAATCTTAAGCTCTTCAGTTGCTCCTGTTGTGCTTACATTTTTCACGAACTATGCTCAGTATACTGACTATTGTCCTACAATGTGTGGGTTTATTTTCTCGCTTTTCACCGACCTGTATTCGTCATGTCCATGATGATTGCGTTCTGAACATTTAGCACTTTCATATTTATATATCTCACGATTGTTCTGCATTTTTCATTGTATTTTGCTCATGATTTGTCGTGTTATCATTCCCGTATTTTCCTATGTACTATTTTGTCGTCTAATAAAGCGATTTTGAAAGCTTGTGGCTGTTAACCCGGAAACCAAGAAAAAAGGAACTTCTAGATGAGTTTTATAATGATTTTCTGGATGACAAAATCTGCACTACGTGGAAGTACATCTGCATAAAATATTTGCTGCGATATCAGTTCATTCGCATAAAGATGCAGTTAATGATGATATAAGCTGTTGGAAAAGTTAATCTGAATATTTATCTAATGTGTTTTTCGGTGACTGTCGCGATGCAGAAGACAGATAGGCAAGTCTGTAGAGTTCGGAGGACATAGTTATATCAAGAAAGCGCAATAAATATCCCGAGTTTGGAGAGAAAATTGTAATAAATTCTTGTTTCTGTATCGTCGAGCTGAATGACCGGGTCGTACGTGTCAAGTAAGGCAGTTTGTGCCGTAAGCATGCATTGAAGCAGAAGCCAAAGTGAACTGCACTCTGTGCGCACTTTGCTGGAAATTTACGGCTGCTTAGGGGAGAAGTCTTGGCTCCCTCGAGATATGTATCGGTGCCATTTCCGGTTATAATTCAGAAATAAACCGTTCCTTTTATGGTAATGGACTTTAGCTCACGTCAGTGTCTTTAACGTGAGCAAGGTAATTAGGAGTGGTGGCGGAGGAGTACTTGACGAGCTTGCTTCGAGTTCAAACAGAACGAGCTGATTTTGCACTAAATGCAGAATATTAGCTGCTTGCGTCAGAAACGGGTCTTGACGACGCCATCATCAAAATGATCTTTGTCGGGAGAAATAAATATTTGCAGAGACTCGCATGACTGGACTAAATTAAACGCGGAATTACGAGTGAAGAAATTAAACGGGTGTTTCTAGAGTATCTGTTAATAAACTACGATCTGGGATGACATTCGCTGAGACAGATTGCAAGTCCAGTCAAGTAACGCATGCGCTGTACAATAAATCTGGTGGCAAAAATAAACAGCGATTGCTGGGTCTCATACTGGATTTCCTGTTGAATATTTAACGTTGCTCCTGCGTAACCCCATAAATATTATTTAGTACATTTTAATCGCGAGGAATGAGTTACTCCAAGCAAAGTACAGAGCAATAAAAATGGATAACAAGAAACATCGCTCTGAATTATATGATGTGATGAGCCGAGACCTGATGACATGCACTAAAAGATCAGCAAAATATGCATGTAACTGTTCACATAAAATACACGAAATGTACACGTAAAATTAAAAATCATCTTCTTCTTAGCCCCTTGACACCCACTGTAGGGTGCCTCTTCCAATCTTTTTATTTAATTCTTTTTTTATTTTGAATTCGTCACTAGGAAAGACTTGTCACAAAAAAAAATCAATTCTTGCACTTATCACAACAAAAAGTATCAAATTCGAATTTAAAATAAAAAAGTAAAAAATTGAACTTTTTAAGAGCAGTTTTTATGGGGGCCTCTTGACCCCGAGCTTCGGAACCTTCCAAAAACCGTCTGCGGTCTAAGTTAGAGTATCATAAAATGGTATAACAAATTTGGTGGTTCTAAATTGAAAGCTGTAGGTTTGCATGGAGGACAAACAAATAAACAAACAATAAATTCAAATTCCAAATAAAAAAAAATGAATGAAACTTTTTACGAAAATTGTGTATGGGGGTTCCTTGACCCGGGGCTCCGAGTCCTTCCAAAACCCATCTACGGTCTAAGTTTGAGTACCATGAGATAGTATACCAATCCAAAATAAAAAAGTAAAAAATGGAACTTTTTACGAAAATTGTGTACGGGGATGCCTTGACCCCGGGCTCCGAGCCCTTCCAAAACCCGTCTACGGTCTAAGTTTGAGTACAATGAGATAGTACACCAATACAAAATAAAAAGGTAAAGAATTGAACTTTTTACGAAAATTTTGTATGGAGGTCCCTTGATCCCAGGGTCCGACCCCTTCCAAAAACCATCTACGGTCTAAGTTAGAGTATCATAAGATGGTATATCAAATTTGACGGTTCTAAATTTAAAACTGTAGATTTGCATAGCAGACAAACGCACAATAAATTTGAATTCCAAATAAAAAATTTTAAAATGGAACTTCTTGGAAAAATTTTGCAAGGGGGTTTCTTGACCCCGAGCTCCGACCCCTTTCAAAAACAGTCTACGGTCGAAGATAGAGTATCATAAGATGGTATACAAAATGTGGTGCTTCTAAATTGAAAACTGTAGATTCGCATAGCAGACAAACAAACAAACAAACAAACATTCAGCTTATGTATTAGATTATTATGAATGGGAAAAGGTCTTTTTTTATACTATACACCTCTTCAGAGAGGATTTGCATTTTTAAGACATTTTGTAGTAGCTTTGAGTATTTCATATTGCAGAGTATCAGATTTTAAAATTGCTTGGGGGAATTAATGAGCTGAATAATGTACTTTTATGAGTGTGAGAATTATCCAATTATGCATGTTTGCTCAAATCTAAGTACCGTTCCTCCGTTAATAGGATTATTCTACTAAAATATTGAACACATCACAGATTGTTAATCAGCTGCATGGAAGTTCACGTTGCCCCCCAAAAAATCAGTCTGTAACAAGTCTAAATAATGTTGATCAGTTAAAAATAAAATTAGAAGAGGATAAATAACTTAACATCTGCACTGTTAAAAATTGGTACTTAGAAATAAGCAAAATGTACTCGTTTTTGAGTACATTCTGGGGTTATAATAGCTCCGAGTACCTGTGTCTCATTTTTGGAAAACACATGTACTCAGTTTTGAGTAAATACAGGGAATCAATTGTGAGTATATCTGGTTTTTCTAATTTGAAATATATGTACTCATTTTTGAGTAAATATATTTCAAATATATGTACTCAAAACAATCCGTATCACAAATACGTGTGCTCTAATTGCATACAGGTTCTGTGCCCTTTCGGGCACGGCACAGAAACTGAAGGAAGTTAGAGCTGACCTAGCGATTCTGACAGGATAGTTTGTAAGTGAGCGCACTAGATGGCGCCACCGTACGATTTCGCACATAGAAGTCATGGAGAAATTAGGGGAAGGGGGGGGGGTTAGGAATTAACACCTTTATACGTAACCAGGGATTGTCGCTTAACGTACTCGTCCGACGCACGACGGATATTCAGCGATTGTTAGAAATTCACACAACCACGTCAGGTTTGAACCTAGGATTCCTCCATAAGCAGTCTGAATTTCTAACCACTAAGCTATCCGCGTCTCGATTTCAAACTTGAAATACTTGTACTCCATACATACTCATTTATTCATAGAATCAATTGGAAGTATTTTATTCGATTGACGCCGGAATAGACACCCACGTACTTTGGCGGAACTTCGGGACCATTTGACGCTGGAATAGACACCCACGTACTCTGGCGGAACTTCGGGACCAATTGACGCCGCAATAGACACCCACGTACTCTAGCGGAACTTCGGGACCAATTGACGCCGGAATAGACACCCACGTACTCTAGCGGAACTTCGGGACCAATTGACGCCGGAATAGACACCCACGTACTTTAGCGGAACTTCGGGACCAATTGACGCCGGAATAGACACCCACGTACTCTAGCGGAACTTCGGGACCAATTGACGCCGCAATAGACACCCACGTACTCTGGCGGAACTTCGGGACCAATTGACGCCGGAATAGACACCCACGTACTCTAGCGGAACTTCGGGACCAATTGACGCCGCAATAGACACCCACGTACTCTAGCGGAATTTCGGGACCAATTGACGCCGGAATAGACACCCACGTACTCTGGCGGAACTTCGGGAGCAATTGACGCCGGAATAGACACCCACGTACTCTGGCGGAACTTCGGAACCAATTGACGCCGGAATAGACACCCACGTACTCTGGCGGAACTTCGGGACCAATTGACGCCGGAATAGACACCCACGTACTCTGGCTGAACTTCGGGACCAATTGACGCCGGAATAGACACCCACGTACTCTGGCTGAACTTCGGGACCAATTGACGCCGGAATAGACACCCACGTGCTCTGGCTGAACTTCGGGTCCAATTGACGCTGGAATAGACACCCACGTACTCTGGCTGAACTTCGGGACCAATTGACGCTGAAATAGACACCCACGTACTCTGGCTGAACTTCGGGACCAATTGACGCTGGAGTAGACACCCACGTACTCTGGAGGAGCTTCAGCAGCAATTGGCGCACGAGTGACTGCAATTCGATGTTCAATACATCCACAACTTTGTGGAGACTCTAGACTTGGATTCATGCTGTTATCAAGGCAAGACGCGCCGTCATTTTTGTCCGGTGTACTTAAACAGGGTGTCCGAGAATCATTGGGCACATTAAAAAATTATATAAAACAAAACATTAAACAGATAGAAAGAAACTGACTGTACTAACTTACAATGTGTATATAGTGTTCCCTTGATGGACATTAATGGACAATCGGCGGATCTCTGCTATGTAGGTTCGACCTTCAGAAGCCTGGGAATTCGATGGGCTGAGCATAAATATGCAATCCGTAAAGGAGCTACTACCTCGACATTGTCTAAGACCGTCATTGAAAGGGACTTAAGACCTGACTGGGAAAATGTGAACTTGCTATCAACAGCTTCTATAAAAAGCTCTATGCTCCTCACTGAGAGCCTATATATTATAAAATTTCGACCTGAGTGCTGCAATGAAGACGTTCCTGTCTACATCGCTAGTGCCTGGAGAAATTTCGTCTTACAATACCCCATGGGAAGAACCACCAAAATAATCTTGATGACTTTACACAGTTTGTGGGGAATGGTAGTGCTTTATGGGGTTTTTTTTTCTCATTTACATAATATGTATTCAATGTGCTCATGTCTGTAACTATTTAAACCGAGCGCCGCTCTAATATGATTTCACTCATCGGCCTGAAGATGCGCTTATAGAGGTCGCGAAAGTGCTCGCTAAAGCTTTCAAACTACCATATTTTTTAAAATTGTAAATAAGGACGTATTTTAAACCTTACGTTTTTAGATGACGATTTGGAAGTGTGGTGTGTGCGCTTTGTAACAAGCTAAATTTGATCGTGCTTTGACAGACTTTGCAACCTCTTCGATTTGTAGCGCGAAAAATACCATTGATTTTTATACACAAGTTAATAAATTTCGATGTGAGATCCCTTGGTTGCCCGTATTACGTCCAACCGATACTCGATTTTATGCCATGTGTTGGCAAGCATCTGACGAGTTATGGAATTAATAGCAGCTGTGATACAGTTCCTGCAAATCTGTACAAGGCGTCTGATAGACACGATCCTTCACATGACCCCACAAGAAATAATCCAATAGAGTTAGATCCGGAGAGCGAGGAAGCCACGGAATGGGACCACCACGCAAAACCCATCTTTTGGGCACTTACGCACACACGTTGATCAATGCGGAGGCGCGCCGTCTTGTTGGAAAACGACGTTGTCATATCTTTTGATCTGGGGTATGGCGAAATTTTCTAGCATATCCAAGTAAATGTCACCATTTATGTTTTTTTCGCAGAAGAAGAAAGGGCCAATCACTTCTCTTTTAGATAGGGCGCACCACACATTAACTTTTGGAGAAACACGTTCCAGTTCAATAGCAGCATGAGGCGATTCACTGCCCCATATCCTACAGTTGTGAAGATTCACAATATCTGATACATGAAATGTGGATTCATGACTAAAAATTACAGTACTGAGAAAGTTTTCGTCGTTTTCCACTCGATTCAGCATATCCATAGCGCAATCGTATCGCAGAGTGTGATCATTTACACGCATCTTTTGCACTATTTGAATTTTATAAGCATGAAACTTTAATTTATTATGCAAGATATCGTGAACTGTCGATTTCGGAATGTACAGTTCTCTGCTTGCTTTACGAACGGATTTCCTGGGGCTTCGTCGGAAACTTTCATTAACTAGGTCAACCGTCTTGCCGATGACTCTAGGCCTACCGGCTCCTCCACGATGTTTCACATTGCCAGTTTCTTTAAACTGTTTCATCCGCCGCTTAATTGAATTCGTTGACGGAGGATTACAACCATACTCTAAACGGTGTCGTCTTTTAACTTTAATGACAGACTTTAATTCCGCAAGCCATAACACACACATCGCCTTCTGCTGTGCGGATGACATGACTACTGATTGCGCATTTCTCATACATTCCTCATCAGGCCACACGTAGCGCCATCTATCGGATTCTGGGAAAAACAGTTCTGCAAAACAAAAATGTAGAAACCGTGTTAGTAATACGTGACATAGAAAAACAGACAATGCTCATACTTTTTTTTTTTTTACATCATTTTGTACTGTGTTCAATAATTATCGGACACTCTGTATTTCTATACGCTTTCAAAATCGCAAAGTCCTTTTTGAATCACCCTTTATTTCTGCTCTTGGTTTATTATTGGTATTGATTTTTTTTTTATGTTCCTTTTTTTGTCTTTAGTTTCTTTCAACGAGAAAGCTTTTATCTAATCGAAAAGATTTTGATCAAAAATAGTTTGTTCTTTTAGTAGGAAAACTGGAGTCTTGGAAAAAGAAATTATTTTATTTATTTTTTCCACGGAGTGACAAGCATATAATGGCAGATAGAAGATTACCCCTTTCTTCGTCGAGAGAAAGTTAATCCACATACTAACTTCGTCGATGACTGTCCTCGTCTAACTGGAAGCCAGACTCCCTGGGGAGATCCCAATACTCGAGAAACAAAGTCATTGCGCCGATATTTGAGTCCTATAAATTTTTATTAACACCCTTACCTTCTCAGTTTCCTCCAGAGTACGCTTGTGTATCCGTGTTTCTATGAAGAACCCAAAGACGGAGCAAAAAAAGAAACTGGGTAAAGGAAATAGTTTCCGCTGCGGATACAATGACGTGAAGAAATGAGAACCGAACTGATAAATTAATGTTACGAAGAACTATGGAACCATAAAAGAAGATAAAAGTTAGTCTGTCTTTTGATCCTGGCGCTCAAGATGGGTGGATGTCAAAATCGCCCACTGGTCCGCTCTGTCCTAATTTAACGAGTGAACAACCATAGCACAAAGGAAGGAAGAACAAAAAAGAAGAAAAGATCTTGTCTGCTGACCTGTAATGGCGAAGTAGAACCAGAGTGTTGGGCATTGATTCCGGCCCGACAAATAGATTTTGATTGAAGTGAGGACAAGATAAGCTAATCGAGAATTGAAAGTCAAAAGCGCTGGAGGGAGGCCGGGGGGGGGAGAGGGGCGGCGTTTTTCGATTTGCGTGTCAAAAGCTTAGCACAAAATTGTTATCATTTTGTTCATGAAATTCTAAGAGCTGAAGCTACGGTAGTTTGAATGTATAGTTTCGGAGATAAGAGTCTGTTGCGTGTTTACTTAAAAGCAACGGTTCTCAAAGTATAAGAACATTATTAATTTTTTTTTCGATTGGAGGTTTGTTTAAAGATTACCGTGAGCTACTCGATGGGCTATAAGCAGTCGTCCGTCCCTAATTTAGAGCCACTGGTTCAAGAAAACGGAGAGCAGAGGTCGAAACGGTTCCAAAATTTATGACCCGGACACGGACCAGACGCCTAAGGGGGCCTAGAGCCGGCTTCTAAAGTAATTATTTTTTAAATGCACGATGATTGAAAAGTATCTGGCTGTTGGGAAGAAAGTTTTTACTGCCTTCATAGATTTAGAGAAAGCTTACGACCGAGTGAATAGGACACTTTTGTGGGAGGTATTGAATGAATATGGTGTTACTGGGAATCTACTTAATAGTGTAAAAGCTATGTATGCTGGTAGTAGAGCTTGTGTACGAGTGAATGGTGTTTTATCAAAATGGTTTTCTATTGGTGCAGGGGTTAGACAATGTCACCATGGCTGTTTAATACATTTATGGACGCATGCATGCGTGATGCCAAAATAGATAATAGTGGTTTATGTCTTGGTGATATCCGTGTGTGCAGATTGCTGTATGCTGATGACACTGTCCTGTTGGCAGAGAGCAAAAGTGAGTTGCAGAGTATGTTCTGCTGGATGTACGAAGCTTGCATGAAATTCAAACTGAGTATAAATAAGGGAAAAACCAAAGTTATGGTGTTTGAGAGAGGAACGGGTAGCACTGAATGTAATGTAAGTAAAAATGGCACTGTGATTGACCAGGTGAGTGAGTTTGTGTATTTAGGAAGCATGTTTGACAGAGAGAACAAGTTGGATGGTGAAATCAGTAGGCGAGTGAATTCTTCTTTAAAAGTCACAGCTGCTCTGGGAGGTTTTCACAGGAATGATGGGTTCTCTAGAGAGTCCCGCATGGCTGTGTATGAAACAGTAATTGTTCCTACTCTGATGTATGGCAGTGAAACCTGGGTACTGCAGAAGAAACATAGGAGTCGTTTGTGTGCTGGAGAAATGCGTTACTTACGTGGGGTTTGTGGCAAGACACGATCTGATTGTGTGAGGAATGAAGATGTATTGCAGTTGTGTAATGTGAAGCAAAATGTTGTTAGCAAGGTGGAGACCAATATGCTTCGGTGGTTTGGCCATGTTGAAAGAATGAGTGATGAGATGCTTACTAACAAAATCTTTTTAGCCCAAGTGGCAGGAAGAAAAGGCAGAGGAAGGCCAAGGAAGACATGGGTGGATGAGATTCAGGAGTGTCTGCATGAGAAAAAGATTATGAGTATGAAGTATAAAAGATCTTGTGTACGGCGTGTAATGGATATTAGTGAAGCACGAGTTGTATGTCAAGATCGCTGTAAATGGAGAAGTTTGATACGACAACAATAAGTAAAAATATCTGGAAGTTTGTATTTCTTCTTGGAGCTAACCTCTGAATCTCAGAGAACAGCTTAGAAATATGATGTATGTATGAATATTTTTCAAGCTATACAGTCACCAAGGTTGGGGAGTTACGCGTAAAACAATATTTTCTACGTGACGCGTAAAAATGCGTAATTTATGTCATAAATGAAAAAAATATAATAAATTCAAAACTTGCTTTAAATGCAATAAAAAACAAGAAAGATGACACCGAATTTTCGGGTGTAATAAGCACGTTTTTGAACCCGTTCTGACACAAATTAAATTTATCAAAGCTATTCAAAAGCAATGGAACCGATATGGAAAACAATAGTACCTGCCGGAAGAAAGAAGATTTTCAATCGGGGTTTTTAATCCCTCAGATATTGCTGTGAACGGAATCGTGAGCTTACGAACTCTTAGAAACAGAGATATCGAGAAAAATAAGATGTGACTTTACTTCCCCTGGTGGGAAAACCATGCATTATTTTAGGAAGAAAGTATTCGCAAAAGGTTTTTCCATATGAGCGGTATCGGTCCAAAAAATAAAATTTAGTCAAGTTTTCAGGAGCCCAGATTTTGCTACAAATACATCAGAAGCAGAAATTAACACTTATGACCCCTGGTGGCCAAACCATTCTTTACCAAACATTAGAAATTATGATTTACTTGAAAATTTTGAATTTATAGGAAAAACATTTCGCATCAAGAACACTATCCAACAAAGAAGGAATTTTTCAAATCAGGCTTTTAGAAGTAGAGATATTGACAAAAATAAGATATACATCTACGCCCCCTGGCGTAGAAACCATGCCCTATTTTAAGAAGAAAATGTTTCTAAGAGGTTTGTCGACATGAGTAGTATCGGTCACCAAACGACGTTATTTTCAATCGAGAATTTAGAAGCTCATATTTTGCTGCAAATACATCAGAAGCGGAAATTAAGATTTACGCCCCCTGGTGGCCGAACCATTTTTTACAAAAATTAGAAATTATGTGCAAACGATTTCCCATCAGGAGCTGTATCCGGTGCAGAAAGAATTTTTCAAATCGGAGATTTGGAAGCAGAGATATAGGGAGAAACGCAATTTACCCTTACGTCCCCTTGCGGAAAGTCTATGAATTACTTGAAAATTTTGAAATTATATGAAAAACATGTCACACGGAAAACACTATCCAACAAAGAAGAAATTTTTCAAATCGGACTCCTAGAAGTAGAGATATTGGCAAAAATAAGACATGCATCTACGCCCCCTGGCGGAGAAACTGTGCAATATTTTAGAAAGAAAATATTCCGAAAAGGTTTATCGATGTGAGTGGCATCAGTCCACGAAAAATTCTTTTCAATCAATGTTTTAGAAGCTGATATTTTATGGCAAATACATCAGAAGCAAAAATTAACATTTACGACCCCTGGTGGACAAAGCATTCTTTACCAAAAATTCGAAATTATATGCAAACGTTTTTCCATCAGGAAATGTATCCACCGGAAAAAAAATTCAAATCGGAGTTTTAGAAGAAGAGTTATCGGAAAAAATGTAATTTACTTTTACGCCTCCTAGCGGAAAATCTATGCGTAATTTGAAAAAGAAACTATATCTAAAATACTCTTCGGCATAAATGGAATCGAAAGATAAAAGAATGTTTTCAATAGGATGTTTAGAACCAAATATGTGGAATAAAGCGTAATTTTGAATTCAACATCATCTGCATTTACGCCCTCTAGCGGCGAAATTGTACATTGTAAAAAAAAACGAAATGAAGGATCATCATTCGCATTTTTCAAGCTTCCGAACGCAAAAACAATTTTTCAAATCGCTAATAGTTGCAGAGATATCGTGGATACAGACCGACGGACAAACCGATAACATAAGCACGATCTTTTTTTTTTAAGTGTTACAATGTTACTCGAGTTTCCAAGCTAACTGCAACACGTGCGTGGGTTACCTGCGGAAATTCAAACGAGCTCTCCACATTACGTTTTTCATTTCTTCCTTCCTTTCAAACGACAAGCCGACACCACACATAGGGTTCTCTGTGTTGCTTTGCTACTCGCCGACACAGATCATTGTGTATGATATACAACGTTATTGCTAGTCATCAAAGGCTGCAGACAATTTTCATTTCTCCTTTCCTTTCCAACGACACGCCGACACCACACATTGGGTTCTCTGTGTTGCTTTGCTACTCGCCGACACAGATCGTTGTGTATGATATACAACGTTATTGCTAGTCATCAAAAGCTGCAGACAATTTTCATTTCTTCTTTCCTTTCCAACGACACGCCGGCACCACACATTGGGTTCTCTGTTTTGCTTTGCTACTCGCCGACACAGACCATTGTGTATGATATACAACGTTATTGCTAGTCATCAAAGGCTGCAGACAATTTTCATTTCTTCTTTCCTTTCCAACGACACGCCGACAGCACACATTGGGTTCTTTGTGTTGCTTTGCTACTCGCCGACACAGACCATTGTGTATGATATACAACTTTATTGCTAGTCATCAAAGGCTGCAGACAATTTTCATAATGTGGATTTTGTCATTTGGTGTTTCCCACCAGAACCCGGCATCTTTTGTCTTTTTATTTTATGCTCAACTCATTACTTTCGCATTGCGGCAATTTTTATAAATGAATATAGTGTCTTCGTGCGTAATTCCGACTTCGTTTGTTTTCCTGTATTCCGATGACCGATGAAGTCGTCCTGTTCACAGCGGCAACTTAAAAGAGAAAACACAAAATTTAATGTTTACTCATAAGAACTCATAGTAGATACTTTTCCAGAGGCTGCATCTTTAGACGTATATTACACTCTAAAAATGAAAGGTAAAAAATGTGATGATTACGGAAAAGTACTAAGAAAAATAAGAATGTCTGTCGGTAGATGGCGTTCAAGAGTTTTCCGAAGAAACTCTTTTCTCGAAAGGGAGGGTTCGAGGGTTTGTTTACGGAGGGGAGAATGTAAAAGATTATCCACTGCAAAAAAAAGATTGAGAAGTAGCAGTCGGCCGGGTTGTCGGAAAGTATGGGAACGGTGGGGAAGGGGGGCGGATAAGTGAGGAAATGGAAATATGGATTATGTGATTAGTGGAGGTACCGAGGTGGGGGTGCCCGGAGATTTTATTGCACTGGGGCCCGAGCTCCCTCTCCACTGCCCTATCAACAGTATCATTACTTCTGATGGCGTTGCCGTAGTATAGTGTCAATTCTTGTATAAGAGCATCTGTCAATTAGGTCTTTTTGTATAAGAACATCTGTCAATTAGGTCTTTTTGCATAAGAACATCTGTCCACTAAGGCCTTTTCGCGGTCGCCCTGGACGAACATACGGCGAAGAACTTTTTCTTACTACTCTCGGACGGAGACATTTTTGTACTAAGCCGATCACACTGCGACACACTTTCAATAAGCACAACACGAGCATCAGTGCAATACTGAATTCCGGCACTTTGGTTGAAAGCCTACAGGACCGTTCTATTCTACTCGGGTAGGGGAGGACTGGCTGTGCAACTACCTGCATTCGGCCGGTCGCGCGCCATATCACGTTTTTTAATCCCCTGACCACAATTTTGTGAATTTTTCGAAAATTCAAGCGGAAAGGTATTCTTAAATGATTGCACTATCGAAATATGCAAAAAAAAAAACAACCCAAAATCGATTTTTTTGATATTTCAAATCAGTGTTACTTTCAAGACTTTTTGGCCGCGGGGGGGGGGGGCAAATGGAACCTTTGAAGGGGCAAGTTTTCCATTTGCTATTTATATATAATTTTAACTACTATATTTATATCATCATCATCATCATTGTCAACCATTATCAATCTCCTCCATGTTACTCCCGCATACTTTCGAATTTCATTCACCCATCTCCCGTGCGGTCTTCTGGGTCTTTTCCTGTCCCTTGGAATCCAGTCTAAAATTTCAGCTGTTCATCGATGGTCTGCTCTTCTGGCAGTATGTCCAGCCCTTTGCCATTTCAGGGATTTTACTCTGGTCATGATGTCTTCCACTCTTGTCATTTTTCGGATATACGAGTTCCTCTTCTTATCTCTCCTGGTTACACCAAGCATGCACCTCTCCATGCTACTTTGAGTTGTCTGCAGCCTTTGTATGTCTCTTTTAGCTAAGGTCCACGTCTCTGCACCATACGTAAGTACTGGAAGGATGTATTGATCAAACACTTTTCTTTTAAGACATAATGGCATATTGCTTTTGAAAATTATGCTGTTTCTTCCAAAAGCTCTCCAGGCAAATTTTGTACGCCGAATAATTTCTTCATCAATGTGACCCTCACTTGATACCTGCTGTCCAAGATAAACGTACGTGTCTGTTATCTCCAGCTTTTCTCCATCAATCGATAAATCTTCATTTCTTGTAAAAGCGTTGTACATCACTTTTGTCTTCTGAAAGTTCATTTTTAATCCCACTTCTTTACTCTTGTCAGCAAGTTCCTGGATCATACTCTGCAGCTCTGATGGGGTAGTTGCAAAAATGACTACGTCATCAGCAAAACGAAGGTGGGTTAGATAATCTCCATTAATCTTTATCCCTTTGTTTTCCCAGTTCAGTGATTCAAAGACATTTTCCAATGTGGCATTAAAGAGATTGGGAGATATGGTGTAACCTTGTCTCACTCCCTTTCCAATTTTTATGTGTGTTGTATTTTCAAACAGCCGAATCTTTGCACTTGCATTTTCATAGATGGTATTAATAAATATAGAAGTAATTACTATATATCTAGCACAAGGGCGCATTTAGAAGGGGTCTTGCAAACTCCAACCCCCCTAAAATGCTTCACTTGTTTTGGTTTTTTTTTTTTTGTTAAATGCGACGTACATTAGAAAACAATGCCTTAATTTTATAAAAATGTATCAACTTACATTAGAAAAAAATGCTTTAATTATTCTTCAATTTTTCATTAACTTTAATCTTGTTCCAAGTGGTGGATTTCAAAAACTTCCTGTTTTCGTCCCCCTCCCCCTTCCCGAAGAAAAATTCTGTATGCATTCCTGATTTAGTAACTACTTCTTCAAACATTTCAGGAATAACAAACTTTTTTCAGCTAAAAGAAGGGGGGCGGGGGTTCCTCAGGCTTGACCTTTTTATCTATTAAAATGCATTCAACGTCAAGAGGTCCTTAATCACGATTCCCAGACAATTAGGTATGATTTCTACTTATTATATTTGACAATTAGGTATGTTAGTCTACTTATTATATTTTGAAGAATATCATGCGTCGTAATACACTTTTTAATAAAATGAAGTATAACTAGTACCATTTGAACAAATATTAAAAAAAATATAATTGGAGAGTTATATTTGTAGCATAAAAAGAAACGAAACTTCCTTTTTCATCATAGCCTGAATTTATTAAAATTTGGTTCGGTAACCTAAGATGACTCCGGGGGGTGTGTGGGCTGATGGTCATTTCCGGGAGAGCTTCGTCCCCCTGGATGGATGTCTGAAAGAAACACTGTCCCTATTCCCTTAACAGCAGTGTATTTCTGAAGTTAGTAAAAAGTTTCAGCCAATCTTTAGAGTTGTGTTAGGAGATTTCAAAAATTAAAGGGAATTTATGTATTCCTCGCAGGATTTACACACTGTCGACAATACCGCATAGCGAAAGAGGCGTAATTCATCAATATATTATTAACACACGTTGCCGAAAGCCTGCGATAAAAATCTAAAACTCAGGACAACTGTAAAAAAGGGTCCCTCTCTTGAATGCTTTTTAGAGGTGGAATGCAAAGCATAACAAAAGGCAGTTGTCTTTTCCCTTCTTTTTCGTTTGTTACGTTGGTGTTTTAAACAGCGGAAGTATTTTATAATTCATATTAAGCCTGTACCTCTGCTGCGATGAATTTTGGAATCGCACAGCGACAAGCTTTGCTCTTTCACTCGGACAAGCAACGTTCCTCTCCGTGTAATCTTTCGCCTTACACAAACACGGTGGCGCCCCCACACCAACAACATCCTGGCGACTCACAAACTGCGAACGTCGTGTTGCCAACGTTCCTGTGGAAACTATGTGGATTAATGAAAAATTCACGGCATTCCTGCGAAAGCGGGTGCTTCATTATGGCACGCACAGTCGCCGTTGCCCTCAACACGAAGAACACCGTTTCGTGGAATGCTGCTCGGGTGCTATTCCCCGACAACACGGAACTGATAAATTTATTTTAAACGAATTCCAAAAATACCTCACGGTACTTTGTGCGCTGAAGGACTAATTCGCTCAGATACCTTAAAGAGAAACAGAGCTTCAGACAGATGCCTGAAAGGAAACTAGAGGGAGGGGTTTTGTGGGAAGGATTAAGAAATACAATAGTGTTTCATTAATCAAATAACCCGCTGCTATTACAGGTAGCTTTTACCACACAGAAAGAATTCCATTTGGAAGTTTATTAGGAATTTTCAATATGCGAAAGACCGCTCCGGCAACGCAGTGGTCTAAGCGTTGGCTTATGACCATTCCTCCAAGAAGTGTCCGGGTTCGAATCCCGAGCAGGCATGGTTGTTGCGTTTGTCTTACGGCGCTGGCTCTCTCCCTTCCCTGGAATCAGTGGCCCTAAATTTTTTTTTTTTGATTGGAGGTTTAACGACCACCGTGAGCAACTCAATAGGCTATAAGCAGTCGCCCGTCCCTAATTTAGGGTCACGGGTTCCAGGGAAGGCAGAGAGCCAGTGCCGTAAGACAAACACAACATCCATGCCTCACCGGGATTTGAACCCGGACCCCGTTCGGACGAATGATCAGAGGCCATCGCTTAGACCACTGCGCCACCGGGGCGGCCGCCCTAAATTAAGGACGAACGATTGCTTATAGTCCAATGACTTGCTCACGGTAGTTGTTGACCCCCCCCAATCAAAAAATGCAATGTATATACATACATACATGCATACATACATACATACATATCACTAAGCTGTTCTCTGAGATTCAGAGGTTAGCTCCAAAAAGAAATACAAACTACCAGATATTTTTACTTACTGTTGTCGTATCAAACTTCTCTATTTACTGCGATCTTGGCATACAACTCGTGCTTCACTCATATGGAATCAATTCTTTTAATAATGCTGTGTTTTCTACCACGGTACTGCATGCCAACCAACGTGACCTCGTTCATTCGAATGACTGTTCACATCTGCGCTTATTCATTTATTGTCTAGTCAAGTCACCGCGTTCAAATTGTTGAAGTGTTCTATTATCCACTTTGCAGTTAGCTGTCTACCTTCGTTGAAAAAGCCATTTGGTTGATGTGCGAAAGCTTGGAAACTTCAATTTATATTCTACGACAAGACATTCGGATTACTAATAGTATTTTAATTGTAATTGGTGTACAGTTCCTTTTTTATTAATTAGTTATAGTTCTGCGTTTAACGCATACTTATTGAGCTTAAATTTAAAAATCGCGTGTTTACTTTTCAGCGGAGGTGGAAAGAAAAGAGATTTTATTGTTTCAAGTTTGAATTAAAACTCCGCTTGGAGACTGAATAAGAAAGAATAATAAGAAATTCCGTGAGAGCACTCCGCAACGAAATCTGAACCATCCTCAAGGGAAACTTCAGTAGTTTGGGAAATCTTTTTCTTACTTTGACCCAGGAGGTTAAATTCCTTGGTAACGCAAGCGGGGATTTTATCCCATATATCCCCTCTGACATTGGAGCGCACCAGTCCGAGTGCAATGCGCCTGAAGATCGATAAAGGATTCTTTTCAACGGAAAATCCCGCGACAAAGGTATCCATCCGATAAGCCCCCTCCGAATACTGCAAATCCCTTACGAAGATTCCCTTGACCAGACTGAAGCTGAAAAGATGCGTTACTCAATCGGGAAACTTCCAAGCCCGTTTGATAGACTTTACACACAAATTTACTTCAAAAGCTACAGAACGTTAGTTCCGTTATTGCCAGAAACGTTTACCTTTCTCATAAGAGAAAAACTTCTTCCATTTTCATATAGCGCAAACTACAATATTGTAAACAAGCGTAAGGGGATAATCCATATGCACTGGCGGAAAGTGAAAAAAGAACACCAAGAAGGAGACGTCTGATACCAACGAAATTTATACAGCATAATAACGGAATACAGAGGATAACGTGATCAAAGCATTATGGCAAAATACAGCTGTATTTGCTGGTAAACTGAAAAATAACATTTCCATGTAACATGGTTAGTACGAGGTTGAACCGCCATGAACTGCGTCACACTGTGGAATTCTGGCATGGAGTCTGTCGTACAGACATTGGATGTAAGTTTGGGGTATTGAGTTCCAACCATCCTCAACCTGGACGTGTAAATCGGGATGATCGTGGCTGGCCGTGGAGACCGGATAAGTCGTTGTCCCATAAAATCCCACACGTGCTCAATGGGGGACAAATCCGGTGAACGTGCAGGCCATGGAAGTTGTCTCACACCCTGAAGTGCATGTTGCATTGCACGTGCCGTGTGTGGGCGTCCGTTATCTTGCTGGAAAACACCACGATGGACCGACCTTACAAATGGCACAACAACGGGCTGAATGATGTTGTTGATGTAGGAGCTGCTGTTTAACGTACCCGGTACAAACACTAGTTGTGTACGGGAGTGATAGCTGATCGCTCCCCACACCAGGAGACCAGGTGTAGGCCCTATGTGTCGCTGGCGGATGCAAGAAGGGTGGAGACGCTCCCCTGTGCGTCTGCGAACACGCATACGGCCATCGGAGGCTCCCAACCAGAATCTGCTTTCATCGCTGAACACGACAGATCGCCATTGCGTTCTCCAGTGCAGACGTTGGCGACACCACTGCAGCCGTTCCTGACGGTGGGCTGCAGTCAGAGGTACACAGGTACACATGCCAGAGGCACACGTGCACGTAGTCCTGCATCCAGTAGACGGTTGCGGATTGTTCGCACAGTCACCTCAGGTGCAACGGCAGCTCGGATTTGCGTCGCAGTGGATGTTCTACTTGACAACGCCGCTCTTCTTATGCGTCGATCGGTCCGCTCATCGGTCCGTATGTGACTCCCGGTTCCACGTCTTATCGTGTGGGAATGTTCCTCGGACCATCTACGCTACCATCGTACCACCACCGATACTTCTCGTCCAATTCGCTCCACAATACGACGATACGACCACCCGGCCTCGCGGAGTCCGACTAGACGACCTCGCTCAAAGTCCGATAACTGCTGAAATCGTACACGTCTTCCATGTCCAGGCATTGCAGCTTCTTCAGGGTCTTCGCACGTGTCCGTACGCCGACGACTGATTACATTCACTTCGCCGTACTCCTTAAATACCACCGACGATAATTTGCATATTGTGCCGTGCTGTGGCGTAAGCGCTCACCGGTTGGTCCCGAAATTAACATCACACCTACGTAAACCGGACCCCATTAACATATGTAAATTTCATGATCGTCCGCCAAATCCTTCTTGGTGTTCTTTTTTCACTTTCCGCCAGTGTAGAATGAGTTTTTTCCCTGGACTTCGAAAATTTACGCCGATTAACCATTCCATTATAACCACCCTTCAGCCTAGAGAAATGAGTGCGCTTGGAGACCGAACGGTGGGATAGGTGACGCTCACAGAGCAGTATATATACAACCCTAGGACCGGCTTTCGGTTAGTAGAGTGTTCGGAGTCAGAATGGGAAAAGCTGCGGATTTATCGGAGTTTGAAAAAGAACAAATTGCGATAACATGGCTCCTCGGAACTATGATCTCAGAAACTGCGCGGCTTGTGGGTTGTTCACGTGGCGATGTAGTGAGTACGTATCAAAAGGGGTGCAGAGATAGCCAAAAGGCGAAGCGTCGTCCATCTATGTGTCGTTCGCAGTTCATTGATGCCACAGGGGAGCGGAGACTTTCGCGCATTGTTCACGGGTCACAGTGCGACAAATCGCCCGCAGCTACAACGGTGACGATCAGGGCGATGTGACACTACACACAGTTCATCGCAGCCTTCTGCGCATGGGAATGCGTAACAGAAGACCCAGCCGGGTCCCCAAGCTCACTGCACGTCATCGCCGACAACGCATAAAATGGGCCCAAGATCATCGAGATTGGACCGTGGTTGATTGGAAGAAAGTGGCCTTGTCTGTCGGATCAAGATTCCTGGTGCATCACGTAGACGACCAAGCACGGATATGCCGAATTACCTACGAAGGTTATGGCGCATGGATGCACTGTTGGGCGGTAACAGGCAAGTAGATGCAGTGTTATGCTGTGGGCGATGATTTCTGGGGACATTTTTAGGCCCCATTACCCCAATAGCACAATCCCTGGCAGCTGTCAGGTATCTGAACATCGTTTCGGACCAAGTTCACCCAATCGTGGCAACTGTGTTCCCTGCTGGTGGCGGCCATTACAAACAGATAATGCGCCGTGCCACACTACCAGAATCGTCAAGAAGTGGTGCAAGGAACATGCTGGTGACTTTCTGTTAATGCCCTGGTCTCCAAATTCACCTGACATGAACCTAATCGAACATTTGTGGATCGATTTGAAAAAGCGGGACACTTTAGGCCCCATTATCCCAATAGCGCAATCCCTGACAGCTAAGTATCTGAACATCGTTTCGGACCAAGTGCACCCATTAATGGCAACTGTGTTCCCTGCTGGTGGCGGCCATTACCAACACCTAATGCCGCCATGCCACACTGCCAGAATCGTCAAGAAGTGGTGCAAGGAACATGCTGGTGACTTTCTGTTAATGTCCTGGTCTCCAAATTCACCTGGTATGAACCCAATCGAACATTTGTGGTTCGACTTGGAAAAGCGGGTTCGCGCTAAATCACCACCACCCTAAAATGTAAAGGAACTGGAGGACCTGCTGTTGACATTGTAGTACCAGATACCGCACGGTACCTATCGCCACCTCATCGAATTGATGCCTCGCCGAGTGGCCGCTGTATTGCAGGCAAAAGGGTTCCTACAGCTTAGTAGGTAAGTGGTCATAATGTAATGTTTCATTGGTGTATAACTGTTATTGCAAATGAAGAAGACAGTTTCAGCACTTTATAAAACCAAACCTATTTAAAGTATTTACCAGGAATGGGGAACTTGCGGCTTTCTAGATCATTAAGTGTGGCCTTTTGAGTGAATCCAAATTTTGGGGGCCGCGGATGGCCTAGTGGTCAAAGTTTGTAACTGCCACGGAGAAACCTCAGGTTCGGTCCGAGGCAGGTACGAACGCTCGAACGACTAAAAAGTCCGCCGTGTGTCTGACGGGCACGTTTAGCCGTCGGACCTCGGGTTCTGTGCCCCCCAGTAAAAAAAGAAGGGCGTCTTCCTCACCCTTTCTACCTCACTCCTGTGTCAATTTCCTATCGGGCCCTCTAGCCCAAATCACCTAGGTTCCTATTTCTAAGGGTTGTTTAAGACCTGGGGTCAGACACTCCCTTCATAAAATCCTCTACATATGATTATTTGATCCCAGAACCTGGATGGGCCGCTGGTAGCCTAGTGGGCAACGTTCGTGACTGCCACGGAAAGGACCTCAGGTTCGATCCCAGACAAGTACGAACGCTCGATCCACTAAATATCCGCCGTGCGTCGGATGGGCACGTTAAGCCGTCTGACACCGGGTACTAGCTTCCTATTTCTAAGTTTTTTTTAAGACCTGAGGTCAGACACTCCCTTCCTAAAATCCTCTACATATGATTTGATCTGATCTAATCTACTAGAGCATTCCTAATAAAGGCTGGAGTAGGATCAGGATAGCATTCGGAATCAACCAATCAGGTGAAAAAATGTCTGTGATTGGCTGTGAATGTCTATGATTGACGCAGAGCTACTAGAGCATTGTGGGCCGCGAATGGCCTAGTAGTCATTGTTCGTGACTGCCGCGGAGGGGCTCAGATTCGATCCCAGGCAGGTACGAACGTTCGAATCACTAAAATCCGCCGTGCGTCGGATTGGCACGTTAATCCGTCGGACCCCGGGTACTAGCTTCCTATTTCTAAGGGTTCTTTAAGACCTGGGGTTAGACACTCCCTTCCTAAAATCCTCTACATATGATCTGATCTGAATCCAAATTGTTTATAACAAATAATTATATTTTTATTAAGATGTTTTTGTTCGTCTTTTATTAACTTTATTTCAATCTTAAAATGAATACATACATACATTATCACTAAGCTGTTCTCTGCGATTCAGAGGTTAGCTTCAAAAAGAAATGCAAACTACCAGATAATTTTTACTTACTGTTGCCGTATCAACTTCTCCATTTACAGCGATCTTGACATACAACTCGGGCTTCTCTGACATCCATCACACGCCGTACACAAGATCTTCTATAATCTTAAAATGAACGTATTTCAATTACCAAAGTGTTAACTAAGATTCAACGAAATAATACTCTCCGACTGACGGCCACAATTAAAAAAATTATAAGTCATAAGGGCTATTTTGACACCTTTTACGCTCATTTCGTTCTATGGCTCCTATAAAACTACAGATGGAATTGATTAAGCTCTCAGAAGATGACATTTCTTTATTTGACGCTAAGAAAGATTCAGTTGAAATATGAAAAATTGCAATAGAATACCCACGCCTTCGGCAACATGAACGATAAATGCTTTCTTGCTTTTCAACCTGTTATTGATGCGATTCTACATACTCCTACCTAACCCAAATCAAGACGCCCTTAAGGTTACAAATTACGGATACCAATCTAGAGAATCAGCTGAAAGTGCGGACCTCTCTTCACATTTCCAAATGCTTTCCAACAAAAAGCAGTCACAACAAAGTCATTAAAAGCTTAGTTAGCTTTAGAATTAACATTTGTTTTCATTTTTTGAAGTTAGTACATAGTATGATTTTTACAAAATAATGTGCGTTTCGAAGTGTATCTGAGTGAAATTTCTTGTATGCGGCCTTGTTAGATTATATTTAACTTAATGCGGACTTCCAACATCTAATTGAAATTTCTTGAATGCGGCCTTGTTAGATTACAGCTAACTTAATGAGGACTTCCAACATCTAATTGAAATTTCTTGAATGCGGCCTTTGTTAGATTACAGCTAACTTAATGCGGCCTTCCAACATCTAATTGAAGTTTCTTGAATGAGGCCTTCTTATATAACAGCTAACTTAATGCGGCCTTCCAACATCTAATTGAAATTCCTTGAATGCGGCCTTGCTAGATTACAGCTAACTTAATCCGGCCTTCCAACATCTAATTGAAGTTTCTTGAATGCGGCCTTCTTAGATTACAGCTAACTTAATGCGGACTTCCAACATCTAATTGAAATTTCTTGAATGCGGCCTTGTTAGATTATAGTTAACTTAATGCGGACTTCCAACATCTAATTGAAGTTTCTTGAATGCGGCCTTCTTAGATTACAGCTAACTTAATGCGGACTTCCAACATCTAATTGAAATTTCTTGAATGCGGCCTTGTTAGATTATAGTTAACTTAATCCGGCCTTCCAACATCTAATTGAAGTTTCTTGAATGCGGCCTTCTTAGATTACAGCTAACTTAATGCGGACTTCCAACATCTAATTGAAATTTCTTGAATGCGGCCTTGTTAGATTACAGCTAACTTAATGCGGCCTTCTTAGATTACAGCTAACTTAATGCGAACTTCCAACATCTAATTGAAGGTTCTTGAATGCGGCCTTGTTAGACTACAGCTAACTTAATGCGGCCTTCGAACATGAAACGGTTCCCGACCTTAATGCGTATTGACACTCAGGTTCCACCATTTTGTTCGGGAAACTCTTGAAATTTGTTACAGCAACCTAGAGATGTTCGATGTATGCGCCCTTTGTCACACGGCATATTTCAACGCCGTAGTCGAACTCTTGCCAAACACGTGTTAACGTACACAGTCCAGCCACATTTTTGTTACCACCTCCTACTTTTGACGTCGACAGGGCGTAGCCGATGAAATAAGGCACGTGGCGTGAGCTGGCTTGGAGGGTATATAAATCATTCTGAAAAGATATCATTTGTTGCTGTCATGGATAAAAGGAGCGATCTATCAGAATTGTAAAGAGGGATGATTATCGGCTTTCGGGCCAAGGGTGGCAGTATTTCTGAAACAGCGCAGTTTGTGAACTGTTCGCGTGCTGCTGTGGTTAAAGTGTATCGTGATTGGAGAAATGGCACCATTGCGAATAAGCGATGTAGAAACTGCGGAGCACCACGTGCCATTGATGTGAGAGGTGAACGTCGGCTTCGAATGTGCGTGAGGGCCGATCGACACGCTACAATGGAGCAACTCACTAGCGGAATGAACCAGGGGGCTACCGGAAGTGTGTCTAAAACCGCAGTTCAGCGCACCCTGCTGCGTATGGGGTTCTGATGCTGACGAATGATTATTGCACCTATGCTAACGAAGGTGCATCGGCAGAAAAGGGTTAAATTTGCACAGCAGTATCGGAATTGGACCTCCGCTGATTGGCAAAGGATTGCCTTCTCCGATGAGTCACGTTTTCTGCTCCATCGAATGGATGGACGTTGGCGTATAAGGCGAGAAACATCGGAGAACAAACACTCTTCAAGTGTTTCTGGAAGTACACAAGCTGATGGGGGCAGCGTTATGGTCTGGGGAATGTTTTAGTGGGATTCTCTGGGTCCACTCATACCTGTGGAAGGCACTATGGACAGAATTCGTTATGAATCAATCCTTGCAAGCCACGTACACCCTTACATGCTGATTGTCTTCCCTGGGGCGAATGGGATCTCCCAGTACGTCAATGCGACGTGTCACACAGCAGGAAATGTCCGAAAGTGTTTAGAAGAGCACGATGAAGACTTCAAAGTACTTCCCTGGCCCCCTAATTCTCCAGACTTAAACCCAATTGAGCGTCTGTAGGATCATCTCGATCATGTTGTTCGCTGTATGGGTCTTCCACCACGCAGCTGTCAGATGCACTGCAGTCAGCATGGCTCCACATACCTGCGAACACCTTCCAGCATCTTATTGAGTTCCTCCCAGCCCGTCTATCTGCTGTCCGCGCTGCACATGGCGGTTACTCTGGATGTTAGGTGGTGGCCATAATAATGTGAGTCGACCGTGTATATAACCTACGATACCCACTGCGGAGAAAATTTTTTGAACGCCTGTATACACAGTGCGTCAAAGAATTTTTAAGACTGGCGCTAGATTTCAGCCTACGGTGGCGCCACCAGTGTAATTGCGAATGCATTATAAACCGTGACCATCTGCTTGATTTCTGCCAAAAGTACTGCGCAGTTGTTAAAGTAACTCAAACGAAACGGCAGTTCATTAGAGAAGTCAATTTTTTTTCATGTTTAATTATTAAGATGGAACAAAGGGCTGTTATTAAATTTAACGCAAAACTTGGTAAAAGTGCCTCTGAAACAAACCAAATGATGAAACAAGTTTACGGTAAGTTTTGTTTAAGTAGATCAAATGTTTTCCTGTGGCACAAACGTCTTTTGGACGGAAGAGATACGCTAGAAGATGATAAGCATGCCGGAAGACCAAGTTCATCTAGGACACCTGAGATTATTGAAACAGTGCGTGATTTCGTGGCAAACAATCTATGTGCGTCACTAAGAATGATGGAAGAGTCTTTAAACATCAACAAAGAAACGATTCGAACCATCTTACATGAAGATTTGGGCAAAACAAAAGTCTGAGCTAAAATTGTTCCACACACGTTAACCAATGAACAAAAATCGAGGACAAGTGCGCATTGCAGAGACATCATTTCAGCAGCTAAAAATGATCCAAACTTCTTAAAATCGATTGTTACAGGTGATGAAACATGGTGTTTTAAATATGATCCTAAAACAAAGCGACAAAGTGCGGAATGGAAGTCAAAAAACTCGCCACAAGCCAAAAAAACAAAAAAAGTTCCATCGAAAATCAAAACAATGCTCATTACATTCTTCGATAGTAAGGGTATTATCCAGAAAGAATTTGTTCCAAGTGGACAAACAATTACTGGTGAGTTTTATTTAAATGTTTTGAGGCGTTTGATGGCCAGAATTCGTCGCATTCGTCCAGAATATCGGGATGAAAACAGTTGGTGTTTGTTGCACGACAATGCACCCAGTCACACCTCACTTCCTGTTCGTAGATTTTTGGCGAAAAATAACGTCTGTGTGTTGAATCATCCACCGTATTCGCCTGATTTAGCACCTTGCGACTTTCCTTTGTTCCCAAAACTTAAAATGACGTTAAAAGGGTGTTATTTTGATGATATTTCGACCATACAAACAGCTTCGACGCGTGCTTTGGAGGCAATTCCGTGAAGTGAACTGGAACAGGCATTCGAATCATTATTAAATCGCTGTAACAAGTGTATTGAAGCCGGAGGGACTTATTTTGAATAAGAAACCAAAACAAATTATAATTTCTTGTTTCTATTTCATTTTACAGACCCAGTCTCAAAAATTCTTTGCCACACTGTGTATATAAATATATAATTATCTATAATTTTAAATTAAGTTTCGAATTTATAGTTCAAAGCTGATTTGTCCGCGTGGTGTCCAATTATGTGACGTCCGTGTCCAAAATTTTTGACCTGTTTCCCAGTCTGCTCGTGAGTGACGCCAAGAAATGCAAGTGTTAAATGTATTATCTCGAATTGCTCCTTTTATTTTACACCTCAAAAGCTCTTGGCGTGCAAAAGATGTATACAATAAATTATCTTCAAAGAGTATTAGGATACTCTCTTGATTTCCCCCCCCCCTTTAGGAATCGCTAAGTTGTTTGTTCTTTGCTCCCTGGGGCACACCAAGTTGCGGCTGACAAAATAAAACTTTGGTGTCTCTCCAGCAAGCTTCCTGTTCGTGAACAACGATTCCCGTGAAAAATATTAATCGTGTAATCGTATCGCCTCCGTGGTAAATGACCCAGAAGTTCACCTTCGTTAAATGCATTGTTTTACTTTTTAATAACGAGCTCCTAATCTGGATTTTTGATCGTTCTTTGTTTTTGTGGTTTTCTTTGAGAGCCTCGACCGTATCATTTGGATCTCCCTTCACTTCCTTTCTTTCGCGATTCATTGATACTTTCTTACAACGATGTCTCAACACACTAAATCAGCTTTCTCTGAATCAGATTATATTCATTCTTACACCTCCCTTTCCGGGTAATTCAAGTGCCCCATTCAAAAGTGATAACTCGCAAAAATGACAACAGGCTATTGTTACACCTTCAATGGCCATCTGCGGTATATCGCTTTCCCAGGTACTACACAAAGGTTATTTTCTGATACATATATCCGTCTGATCCGATATAGTATGGTAATTTCAAAGGCGATTGGGTGTTAGAGAAAGAATGGGTTTATTTCAAACTAGTGGCTTCGATGGGCTAAAGCCTCAATCTAGTGAGAAGTATTTTTCTCAGTTTTCAAGAAAGTGGTAATAAAATTGCATCATTCTTTCATGCTTTATGTATTCTGCAGAGCGGATGTAGAGAATGTGTAAATTTACAGGGTGCCCCATAAATGTGTAACAAACTTCAAATGATCAAAACAGTTTCAATATAAATGATCTCAATACAGAACTCGTGTTAATTAACAGAACCCAAACAGCACATAACGTTTAAGATATTTATCAATAATGTTACAATCTCTCATTTTCGTTACCTTTTTTTTTTTTTTTTTTTTGATTGGAGGTTTAACGACCACCGTAAGCAACTCAATGGGCTATAAGCAGTCGCCCGTCCCTAATTTAGGGTCACTGGTTCCAGGGAAGGGAGAGAGCCAGTGCCGTAAGACAAACACAACATCCATGCCTCACCGGGATTCGAACCCGGACCCCAGACGGACGAATGATCAGAGGCCAGCGCCTTAGACCACTGCGCCACCGGGTCGGCCCTTACACTTTCAGAGATATCTTACAATTACGTTTCAGCAACATCTATTTTGAAATATAACTCTTTGTACGTTACGGTTACGTTAAAAATACCATTCACCGATACTACTGTTTAATAGTTTCCATTGTACATAATTGCTACTTTGATGTTACATTCCGGCGATATTTAGGATTTTTAGTTTGGCAACGGCGTAGATGCGCATGCGCATTTATGCCATTTCACCGAAGTGCTCTCGTAGTCGTATTTCCACGTGCTCCTGGGATATTCATTGGTGATACAGTCCTACTAGAGTTAGCTAGTTAATTGATTTAATATTTCATCCTTTTTTTATGTGTGTGTGATTCAAGATCATCTGAAAGTAAGTAATTGTTTTGATTATTATAATTTTTAAATACTAAACAGCGTTTTATAAAATCTAAGTAGATGGCTGTGTTGTTGTATTATTAGTACACTCTACCAGCATGTTTTTTTTTTACTTGAAGCTGAGAAATTTCACATTGGTAGGTATTTAGAGAAATGAAATTTGATTTTCTTTCTTTTTTCCCCTGAAATATAGTCTGTATAATAGAAATTCGACACCCTCATTTAGGACCGATTTTTATTTCTTTTGTTATCAATATATAAACGCCGCCACTGTTCCCAATGGACAACGGACTGCGTTGAAACTGTGAAAACGTAAACAACTCGTAATACGACTGTTGTTGCTTTTGAAACAGCTGTCGAGTGTAATATTTTTTATTGTGATTTTACAAAGTTTATTAAAACTATATTGTTCAACGTAGTAAATACGTAACAGTAATAGGATGATGTCACAAGTATCTTTCAAATACGTAACAGTAATGTAACAAATTTACAAATATCTATCAAATACGTAACAGTAATGTGACAAATTTACAAATATGTATGAAATACGTAACAGTAACATGATGTTGGTATGTTGAAGTTACAAAAACCTTTCACTGTAACGTATCGGTTATGTTTCGAAGTTATGTAACGTTTGAGGACATTTTGACGACACCGTAATGTTTCTGAAACATTACTGTTACATTGAATATCTATCAAATACGTAACAGTAACATGATGTTGGTATGTTGAAGTTACAAAAACCTTTCACTGTAACGTATCGGTTATATTTCGAAGTTATGTAACGTTTGGGGACATTTTGACGTAACCGTAAAGTTTCTGAAACATTACTGTTACATTGCGCAACGCATCTGAAAAGTCTCAATGTTTCAGTGCTACGTACTTGTAACATATACAAGTATCTTTCAAATACGTAACACTAATGTAACGAATTTAAAAATCTCTATCAAATACGTAACAGTAACAGAAGTTGGTATGTTGAAGTTACAAAAACCTTTCACTGTAACGTATCGGTTATGTTTCGAAGTTATGTAACGTTTGAGGACATTTTGACGTAAGCATATGGTTTCTGAAACATTACTGTTACATTGCGCAACGTATCTGAAAAGTCTCAATGTTTCAATGCTACGTACTTGTAACATATACAAGTATCTTTCAAATATGTAACAGTAACGTAACGAATTTACAAATCTCTATCAAATACGTAACAGTAACATGAAGTTGGTATGTTAAAGTTACAAAAAACCTTTTACTGTAACGTATCGGTTATGTTTCGAAGTTATGTAACATTTGAGAACATTTTGACGACACCGTAAGGTTTCAGAAACATTATTGTTACAGTGCGCAACGTATCTGAAAAGTCTCAATGTTTGAGTGCTACGTACTTGTAACATATACAAGTATCTTTCAAATACGTAACACTAATGTAACGAATTTAAAAATATCTATCAAATACGTAACAGTAACAGAAGTTTGTATGTTGAAGTTACAAAAACTTTCACTGTAACGTATCGGTTATGTTTCAAAGTTATGTAACGTTTGAGGACATTTTGACGACACCGTAAGGTTTCTGAAACATTACTGTTACATTGCGCAACGTATCTGAAAAGTCTCAGCGTTTCAGTGCTACGTACTTTTAACATATATGAAATATTCTGTGCTGTGTGGGAACAGTAGTACATGAAGTTTTATAGATATTCGGCATGGGTACCATTTGTCACCCGAACAATGCCTAAACGGTATTCCAGTTCCAACCATGTTCGTCCGAGAATGTCCGCAATAACTTTCTGCAGTGCGTGTGTAATCCTCCTCTTTAGGTCAGCAATGTCTGCAACAGGGGAGCTGGAAACCTCACCCTTGATGATTCCCAACAAACAAAAAGTAATAGAGTGTTAAGCCCGGCGAACGTGGGGGCCATGCAATTGGACCACCACGCCCAATCCATCGATTAGGAAATTTGGCATCCAGAGACCTCCTCACGATCAAAGTCAAATGAGGTGGTGCCCCATCTTTTTGGAAAATGACCGGAGTTGCAAGTTCATCCAACTGGAAATACACAAACTGCTCGATCATGTCCAGGAAATTTACCAGCTCTCACGGTCGCTCCATGAAAGAAAAAGTGTCCAATCGACCATTGTGCCACACCAAACATTCTTTTCTGGGCTAGCATGTTCATGTTCCATTGTGCAAGGCGGTTGTTCAGTTCCCCAAATTCTCACATTCTGTTTATTAACGTTTCCAGAAACATGGAAAGTGCGCTCATCCGAGAAACAGATTTGTCTCAAGAAAGATTCAGTTCTCCAACATCTCTTCAGCGAACTGCTTACGTTTCACATGATCATCTGGGGTTTTGTGATGGGTTATCTGCAGTTTATACGGGTGCATTTCCAATCTCTGACGTAACAACTCTGAGCACTGACGTCATAGGGATGGACAGCTGTCGTGCTGCTTGTCTGATTGATTTCCGAGGGCTACGAGTGAATGTTTGTCTCACAACCCCTTCCCTTTCTGAGACCGGGGATGGCCAGCTGTCATGCTGCTTGTCTGATTGACTTCCGAGGGCTACGAGTTAATGTTTGTCTTACAACCTCCTCCCTTTCTGAGACCAGGGATGGCCAGGTGACGTGCTGCTTGTCTGTTTGACTTTCGAGGGATACAAGTGAATGTTTGTCTCACAACCTCCTCCCTTTCTGAGAACGAGGATGGCCAGCTGTCGTGCTGCTTGTCTGATTGACTTTCGAGGGATACAAGTGAATGTTTGTCTCACATCCTCCTCCCTTTCTGAGACCGGGGATGGTCAGCTGTCGTGCTGCCTGTCTGATTGACTTCTGAAGGCTACGACTAAATGTTTGTCTCACAACCTCCTCCCTTTCTGAGACCAGGGATGGCCAGCTGAGGTGCTCCTTGTCTGATTGACTTTCGAGGGATACAAGTGAATGTTTGTCTCACAACTTCCTCCCTTTCTGAGACCAGGGATGGCCAGCTGTCGTGCTGCTTGTCTGATTGACTTCCGAGGGCTACGAGTGAATGTTTGTCTCACAACCTCCTCCCTTTCTGAGACCAGGGATGGCCAGCTGAGGTGCTCCTTGTCTGATTGACTTTCGAGGGATACAAGTGAATGTTTGTCTTACAACCTCCTCGCTTTCTGAGACCGGGGATGGCCAGCTGTCGTGCTGCCTGTCTGATTGACTTTCGAGGGATACAAGTGAATGTTTGTCTCAAAACCTCCACCCTTTCTGAGACCAGGGATGGCCAGCTGTCGTGCTGCTTGTCTGATTGACTTTCGAGGGATACAAGTGAATGTTTGTCTCACAACCTCCTTCCTTTCTGAGACCAGGGATGGCCAGCAGTCCTGCTGCTTGTCTAATTGACTTTCGAGGGATACAAGTGAATGTTTGTCTCACAACCTCCTTCCTTTCTGAGACCAGGGATGGCCAGCAGTCCTGCTGCTTGTCTGATTGACTTCCGAGGGCTACGAGTGAATATTTGTCTCACAACCTCCTTCCCTTTCTGAGACCAGGGATGGCCAGCTGTCGTGCTGCTTCTCTGATTGACTTTCGAGGGATACAAGTGAATGTTTGTCTCAAAACCTCCACCCTTTCTGAGACCAGGGATAGCCAGCTGTCGTGCTGCTTGTCTGATTGACTTTCGAGGGACACAAGTGAATGTTTGTCTCACAACCTCCTCCCTTTCTGAGACCAGGGATGGCCAGCTGTCGTGCAGCTTGTCTGATTGACTTTCGAGGGCTACAAGTGAATGTTTGTCTCACAACCTCCTCCCTTTCTGAGACCAGGGATGGCCAGTTGTTGTGCTGCTTCTCTGATTGACTTTCGAGGGATACAAGTGAATGTTTTTCTCACAACCTCCTCCCTTTCTGGAACCAGCGATTGTCGTCCAGGACTTTTTTTTGCAAGGACGTTACCAGTTTCCTTGAATGACTTATACCACTTTCTGATGCTGTTACGTGTGGGCGGTTTGCTCCCATATTTTGTTCTGAAATTCCGCTGAACCTCCGTTTCGGATCGGGTTTCAATAAACTACTCCACAATCTGTGCTTTCGTCACAGGATCCATTGGGTACACTTCTAGAAAACATGAAGGCATTCCTTAGCACCTGCAGCAAACAGAATGCTGATATTACACTACTGGCCGCCAAAATGCAACACCAAGAAGGAAGCATCCGATTGGCCTGAAATTCGCAGCATGCGTCGCCCGCGAGGGGACATGCAAACGATTAGCATTGCAGGGCATATGCAAATCTCGTGCGTCCGGCACGCCACCGAGAAGCACTATAAGAAGGGTGCACAAAAGGCGCGGTGTAAGTAGTGGAAGTGTGTTGTGCTGCCGGACCTGTGCGTGAGCAGCTTCCTGATGCCTCGTCGCAAAATACGGCAGTCATCCCAGCACGTTTTGGTGTTCTACAGAGGACGAATAGTGGCTTATCGCGACAGCGGTTTATCGTACCGAAACATCGGCGCCCGTGTGGGACGACATCCAGCCACAGTGAGGTGACTATGGATTTGGTGGGTGCAGGAGGGACGCACGGACCGACGTGAGCGATTGCCGCAGCCGCGGCACACCGCCGAACGAGAGGACCGGCATGTTGTGCGGCGGGCATTGACGGCTCGCAGCGCCACATTGTCTCAAGTACATCGGCACCTTAAAGGGTTAATGGTTGGCTGAAAATACGAAAGGAACCATCTCAAAACCTCCCAAAAAATACTGACGCAAAAGGGAAATGATTTTAACTTATGAAATCAGGGGTGGGGGTGCGTATTTATTTAAAAATACTTACGAAAAACGAAATTATTTTAACTTATGAATCAGGGGGCGTATTTATTTAAAAATACTTACGAAAAACGAAATTCTTTTTAAGTTATGAATCAGGGGGCGTATTTGTTTAAAAATACTTACGAAAAACGAAATTCTTTTAACTTATGAATTAGGGGGCGTATTTATTTAAAAATAGTTACGAAAAACGAAATTCTTTTAAGTTATGACTCAGGGGGCGTATTTATTTAAAAATACTTACGAAAAACGAAATTCTTTTAAGTTATGAATCAGGGGGCGTATTTATTTAAAAATACTTACGAAAAACGAAATTATTTTGACTTATGAATCAGGGGGCGTATTTATTTTAAAATACTTACGAAAAACTAAATTCTTTTAACTTATAAATTAGGGGTGTATTTATTTAAAAATAGTTACGAAAAACGAAATTCTTTTAAGTTATGACTCAGGGGGCGTATTTATTTAAAAATACTTACGAAAAACGAAATTCTTTTAACTTATGAATCAGGGGGCGTATTTATTTTAAAATACTTACGAAAAACGAAATTCTTTTAACTTATGAATTAGGGGGCGTATTTATTAAAAAATACTTACGAAAAACGAAATTCTTTTAAGTTATGAATCAGGGGGCGTATTTATTTAAAAATACTTACGAAAAACGAAATTCTTTTAAGTTATGAATCAGGGGGCGTATTTATTTAAAAATACTTACGAAAAACGAAATTATTTCAACTTATGAATTAGGAGACGTATTTAAAAATTGAAACACTTTCGGGCAGTGGGGACCTACCCGAAAGTGTTTCACTTTTTAATGTTTTGGGTAAAAATGTGACTTACATTAGAAAAAAATGCCTTAATTTTTTTCTTCTATTTTTCATTAATTTTTATTTCGTTCCGGTGGATTTCGAAAACTTTCCTTTTTCGTCGCCATCCTTCCCGAAAAAAATTTAAATACGTCCTTGTAGATATAAAAAAAGGGTTATTGATGCTACGATTGGTTGACATTAATGATCCCATGGCAATACCTGTACACTGGTTAACCCACTCCAAGTGGTTCTTAATTCGATGTCAAAAATTACAGGTAAACTCCAGGAAGCTGATGTGCTGTTCAGAAAGAAATTCAGCTAAGAAGTGACAATTTACACGAGAACAAAAACTCAAAAAGTAGGTGAAATTAGAGATTTAGTAGGAAACATCGCCTTGCTTTCTTTCGATAAAATCGACATTTTTTTTATTCCCGCTTCTTGTGCTTTTGTAGCCAGATTTAGTCACTGTATCACTTAATATCCCCAGACTCGCATTGCGGACGATATCAGGCATCAGAACGTTTCTCAATCGTCCCAGCGCTCGTTAATCATTTTAGATGTGACTGGTGAGATAAGGTATCGGCAAAACCGTTCTCGTAACATGCCCGATCCCAAAAACGAAGGTGGAAGACAAGGATGCAAAAGATGAAGTTGTTCTGTCTGGAGAGCCTTATCCTGACCATTTGTGTCCAGAGAACCCATCAGTCACAGGCGGCGAACAAGATCTTTGACAGGGCCATTCCATATATCAACCGTGACTACATTCGGTTGATGCTTACTGCACGCTGACTTACTAATCCGAAAGAATGATTGAGGGGAGATGGGCACTTACAGATGCTACTACTTCTCCCTCCTCTCTTCATTGCGGAACTCCAGAAGATTAGTACAGCTGAGCTTTGTCTTTCCAGATGACGTAACGTTAAGAAAGAAATCACATTCTTGTCTTCGGACTCATGCATTAGAAAATCACTAACGGTTTAAAAGAAACAGCATACATGTCGGTGGCGTATGTTCGAGACTAGCTCCGAAGCCCAGAGAATGCACAAATAAAACTGAATTATATACTCGAATGAAAGTCAATTATCAGCGGTATTAAAATACGTCGATGCGAAAAAAAAAAAAAAAACGCGTGCGGATCCGCTTCTTCGACTCAGTCTTGCGAGCGAAAACCAACGGCATAACGCAAGCAGCACTTCCAGAGTCTTCGCAGTTCTGATGCGAAAACCTTCCGTACAATCGCCTGCTAGCGTTTCCATGACAACATGAATCAGCTGGTAGAGGGGATTGGCCCATTGCTTTGGAAACGCTTCGCTCAGAAAAAAAGAAGACTTTAAGACTATCTCGTGCACTCGCATACTCCCGCCCATAAGAATATTTCGCGAGAGTTGTTTCAGTTTGTGTGAAGTGTCAATGAATTAAAATCAGTGATCATCATCATCAACCATTATCAATCCAGTGCTGGACGAAGGTCTCTCCAAGCCTCTTCCACAACGGTCTGTTTTGTGCCAGTGTCCTCCATGTTACTCCCGCATACTTTCGAATTTCCTCCACCCATCTTCCATGTGGTCTTCTTCTGGGCCTTTTCCTGTCCCTTGGAATCCAATCTAAAATTTCGTCTGTCCATCGGTGGCCTGTCCTTCTGGTAGTATGTCCAGCCCATTGCCATTTCAGTGATTTTACTTTGATCATGATGTCTTCCACTCTTGTCATTTTTCTGATCCACGAGTTCCTCTTCTTATCTCTCCTGGTTATACCGAGCATGCACCTCTCCATGCCGCTTTGAGTTGTCTGCAGGCTACATC
This sequence comes from Macrothele yani, assembly GCA_039090855.1. NCBI lineage: Eukaryota > Metazoa > Arthropoda > Arachnida > Araneae > Macrothelidae > Macrothele > Macrothele yani. The sequence continues at coordinate 92,915,695 of CM077031.1, forward strand.
TTAAATTTGTGGCTTTCGAACTGTGTTGGTAAATTTTGTGAAAGCTTCCCTGAACATCTACTGTCAGAACTTAAAAAACTCTATGCTTCAAATTTTGATACAGCTCGGCTAAAAAATTAATTGAAAGTGTTTTATTCCCTTTATGAATACAGAAACAAATCAGTAAGAGACATTACGTGTTACATAAAGTTGAATAAATTGGACATAGTGTTTAGTGAGGTGTACAAATTAGCAGCGGTACTAAACATGTTAAACTTTCCATCAACAAACTGCAACTACCGAAAGAAGTTTTTCTGCATTAAAAAGAATCAAAATATATCTTACAGCCACACAAGGACATACACATTAGAAAAACTTGGTTGTTTTGTCAATAAAGGAAAACATTCTTTTTAAATATGAAAAAATACTCCGAAGAAACATTTTATGAAAACGTAACACTCAAGTTCACACAAAAGGAAAGAAGAATGGAGTTCATGTACAAATAAAGTATTCAGAAGAAGAATGGAGTTCATGTACAAATAAAGTAGTCAGAAGAAGAATGGAGTTCATGTACAAATATAGTAGTCAGAAAAAGAATGGAGTTCATGTACAAATAAAGTATTCAGAAGAAGAATGGAGTTCATGTACAAATAAAGTAATCAGAAGAAGAATGGAGTTCATGTACAAATATAGTAGTCAGAAGAAGAATGGAGTTCATGTACAAATAAAGTAGTCAGAAAAAGAATGGAGTTCATGTACAAATAAAGTATTCAGAAGAAGAATGGAGTTCATGTACAAATAAAGTAGTCAGAAGAAGAATGGAGTTCATGTACAAATATAGTAGTCAGAAGAAGAATGGAGTTCATGTACAAATAAAGTAGTCAGAAGAAGAATGGAGTTCATGTACAAATATAGTAGTCAGAAGAAGAATGGAGTTCATGTACAAATAAAGTAGTCAGAAAAAGAATGGAGTTCATGTACAAATAAAGTATTCAGAAGAAGAATGGAGTTCATGTACAAATAAAGTAGTCAGAAGAAGAATGGAGTTCATGTACAAATATAGTAGTCAGAAGAAGAATGGAGTTCATGTACAAATAAAGTAGTCAGAAAAAGAATGGAGTTCATGTACAAATAAAGTATTCAGAAGAAGAATGGAGTTCATGTACAAATAAAGTAGTCAGAAGAAGAATGGAGTTCATGTACAAATATAGTAGTCAGAAGAAGAATGGAGTTCATGTACAAATAAAGTAGTCGGAAAAAGAATGGAGTTCATGTACAAATAAAGTATTCAGAAGAAGAATGGAGTTCATGTACAAATAAAGTAGTCAGAAGAAGAATGGAGTTCATGTACAAATATAGTAGTCAGAAGAAGAATGGAGTTCATGTACAAATAAAGTAGTCAGAAAAAGAATGGAGTTCATGTACAAATAAAGTATTCAGAAGAAGAATGGAGTTCATGTACAAATAAAGTAGTCAGAAGAAGAATGGAGTTCATGTACAAATATAGTAGTCAGAAGAAGAATGGAGTTCATGTACAAATAAAGTAGTCGGAAAAAGAATGGAGTTCATGTACAAATAAAGTATTCAGAAGAAGAATGGAGTTCATGTACAAATAAAGTAGTCAGAAAAAGAATGGAGTTCATGTACAAATAAAGTATTCAGAAGAAGAATGGAGTTCATGTACAAATAAAGTAGTCAGAAGAAGAATGGAGTTCATGTACAAATATAGTAGTCAGAAGAAGAATGGAGTTCATGTACAAATAAAGTAGTCAGAAGAAGAATGGAGTTCATGTACAAATAAAGTAGTCAGAAGAAGAATGGAGTTCATGTACAAATATAGTAGTCAGAAAAAGAATGGAGTTCATGTACAAATAAAGTATTCAGAAGAAGAATGGAGTTCATGTACAAATAACGTAGTCAGAAGAAGAATGGAGTTCATGTACAAATATAGTAGTCAGAAGAAGAATGGAGTTCATGTACAAATAAAGTAGTCAGAAAAAGAATGGAGTTCATGTACAAATAAAGTATTCAGAAGAAGAATGGAGTTCATGTACAAATAAAGTAGTCAGAAAAAGAATGGAGTTCATGTACAAATAAAGTAGTCAGAAGAAGAATGGAGTTCATGTACAAATATAGTAGTCAGAAGAAGAATGGAGTTCATGTACAAATAAAGTAGTCAGAAAAAGAATGGAGTTCATGTACAAATAAAGTATTCAGAAGAAGAATGGAGTTCATGTACAAATAAAGTAGTCAGAAGAAGAATGGAGTTCATGTACAAATATAGTAGTCAGAAGAAGAATGGAGTTCATGTACAAATAAAGTAGTCAGAAAAAGAATGGAGTTCATGTACAAATAAAGTATTCAGAAGAAGAATGGAGTTCATGTACAAATAAAGTAGTCAGAAAAAGAATGGAGTTCATGTACAAATAAAGTATTCAGAAGAAGAATGGAGTTCATGTACAAATAAAGTAGTCAGAAAAAGAATGGAGTTCATGTGCAAATAAAGTAGTCAGAAAAAGAATGGAGTTCATGTACAAATAAGTGTTCAAATCCTAATCTTCATAACTACAGTATCAGGATAATGCGCCACTGCCAGAATCGTCAAGGAGTGGTTCGAGGAGCATGCTGGTGACTTTCTGTTAATGCCCTGCCTCCAAACTCACCTGATATGAACCCAATCGAACATACCTGGAAAAGCGGGTTCGTGCTGAATCACCACCACCCCGAAATGTACGGGAACTGGAGGACCTTCTGTTGACATTATAATACCAGATATCCCATGATACCTATCGCTACCTCCTCGAATCGATGCATAGCCAAGTGGCCGCTCTTTTGAGTGCTAAAGTGTGTGTGTGGGGGGGGGGGCTACAATTTATTAGGTAGGTGGTCATAATATAATGCCTCATAGGTGTATCGGTGTTCTAAATGACGTGCGTACATACATCAAAAAAGCAAAAATCTCAGTTTCGGTCGCGTCTCTAAAATATACAAGTGTTCGCATTTTGGTGACGTCATGGTCACTTCTCTTTTGCTTCAAAGAGGCTACACACGGGGAGTGATGTAGTGATGTAGAGATTTATTAAGGGGATATTAGGAAGAGATTGTCTGACCCCAGATCTTAAACAACCCTTTGAAGTAGGAAGTCAGGAGATTTGGACTGGAGTGCAGGACACGAAGTTACCCAAAAGCAAGGTAATCTGCTCGGTAAATTAGAGATTTATGTCGATGATTTTAGGGAGTATCTGACACCAGGCCTTAAACAACCCTTTGAAGTAGGAAGCTATGAGATTTGGGCTAGAGTGCCTGATAAGAAAGTCACACGGAAGTGATGTAGAGATTTATTAAGGGGATATTAGGAAGAGATTGTCTGACCCCAGATCTTAAACAATCCTTTGAAGTAGGAAGTTAGGAGATTTGGACTGGAGTGCAGGACACGAAGTTACCTAAAAGCAAGGTAATCTGCTCGGTAAATTAGAGATTTATGTCGATGATTTTTGGGAGTATCTGACACCAGGCCTTAAACAACCCTTTGAAGTAGGAAGCTATGAGATTTGGGCTAGAGTGCCCGATAGGAAAGTCACACAGAATTGATGTAGAGATATATATAGGGGATTTTAGGAAGAGAGTGCCTGACCCCAGGTCTTAAACAACCCTTAGAAGTAGGAAGCTATGAGATTTGGGCTAGAGTGCCCGATAGGAAAGTCACACAGAATTGATGTAGAGATATATATAGGGGATTTTAGGAAGGGAGTGCCTGACCCCAGGTCTTAAACAACCCTTAGAAGTAGGAAGCTATGAGATTTGGGCTAGAGTGCCCGATAGGAAAGTCACACAGAATTGATGTAGAGATATATATAGGGGATTTTAGGAAGGGAGTGCCTGACCCCAGGTCTTAAACAATCCTTTGAAGTAGGAAGTTAGGAGATTTGGACTGGAGTGCAGGACACGAAGTTACCCAAAAGCAAGGTAATCTGCTCGGTAAATTAGAGATTTATGTCGATGATTTTTGGGAGTATCTGACACCAGGCCTTAAACAACCCTTTGAAGTAGGAAGCTATGAGATTTGGGCTAGAGTGCCCGATAGGAAAGTCACACAGAATTGATGTAGAGATATATATAGGGGATTTTAGGAAGGGAGTGCCTGACCCCAGGTCTTAAACAACCCTTTGAAGTAGGAAGCTATGAGATTTGGGCTAGAGTGCCCGATAGGAAAATCACACAGAATTGATGTAGAGATATATATAGGGGATTTTAGGAAGGGAGTGCCTGACCCCAGGTCTTAAACAACCCTTAGAAGTAGGAAGCTATGAGATTTGGGCTAGAGTGCCCGATAGGAAAGTTACACAGGAGTGATGTAGAGATTTATAAAAGGGATTTTAGGAAGGGAGTGCCTGATCCCAGGTCTTAAACAACCTTTAGAAGTAGGAAGCTATGAGATTTGGGCTAGAGTGCCCTATAAGAAAGTCACACAGAAGTGATGTAGAGATTTATATAGGGGATTTTAGGAAGGAGTGCCTGACCCCAGGTCTTAAACAACCCTTAGAAGTGGGAACCTATGAGATTTGGGCTAGACTGCCCGATAGGAAAGTCACACAGAATTGATGTAGAGATTTATATAGGGGATTTTAGGAAGGGAGTGCCTGACCCCAGGTCTTAAACAACCCTTAGAATTAGGAAGCTATGAGATTTGGACTACAGTGCCCGATAGGACAGTCGCACAGAAGTGATGTAGAGATTTATATAGGGGATTTTAGTAATGGAGTGCCTGACCCTAGGTCTTGAGCAACCCTTAGAAGTAGGAAGCTAGGAGATTTTGGCTACAGTGCCGTACAGGGAAGTCACACGGAAGCGATGTAGAGATTTATGGAGGGGATTTTAGGAAGGGGGTGTCATACCTGAGATCTTTAACATCCTTTAGAAGTAGGCACATAGAGATTTAGTTAATTAATAGTTTAGTATTACTATTTTTGAATTGAATTATTACATAATTTCATGCAAAAATAGCAATACTGAACTATTAAATAGTGTTTCACTTAGCCGTCTATATTTTTAAGCGCGTATTTCCTTGCTAATATTAGGATTTAATAAATGCATATATTATTTACTTTCTTAATTCCCCCCGCAGTATTGCAGGATGTTTGAAGAATTGACAGAGTTTTACAGTTCTTTTTTTTTCCCCTCTTTTTTTTTTTTTTTTTTTTTTTGCAGGTGGCACAGCAAAAACTACACTGCTGGCCACCCAAAATGCAACACCAAGAAGGACACGAGATAGCAAAGCCAGATTTACTGGACACATAACAACAGAGACAAAGATGAAACGATTGAGCTTACAGGCCCGTGCGACTTGCGGAACACGCAGATATCAATAGTTCGTGTGGCCCCCATGGCTGGCAATAACGGCCGCTACACGCCGCGGCATCGAACGAAAGAGGCTTTGGATGTGGGCTTGGGGTATGTCGGTCCAGGGTGCTTCCACACGCTGCCACAGGTCATCAATCGTAGCCGCGGGTGGTGCTTGCCGGGTCACTCGGTTGCCGATCAGCGACCAGACGTGTTCGATAGGCGACATATCGGGAGAACAGGCGGGCCACGGCAGCAGGGACACCTGGTGGGTCGTGAAGAATTGTTGCACGATGCGTGCCACGTGCGGGCGCGCATTGTCCTGTTGAAACGTGGCCGCTGGCAGGTCCTGCACGTAAGGGAGGACTACAGGTTCCAAAACGTCGGAGATTTAGCGGTGGCTGTTGAGTGTGCCGGCGATGTGTACCAGAGGGGTGCGGGTGTCATATCCAATTGCGCCCCAAACTATAACGCAAGGCGACGGACCGGTATGGCGATGCATAATGCAGGCGTCATACAGTCTCTCGCCGCGGTGCCGCCACACGCGGATCCGACCATGATGGTGTTGCAGGTAGAAACGGGATTCGTCGGAGAAGACAATGTCGTGCCATTCTGTAGTCGAGGTGCGGCGTTGAATGGCCCACTGCCGTCGCACCAGCCGGTGGTGTAACGTCAATGGTAATCGGAGCAATGGGTGCCGTACGAAAAGTCCCCGCTCCTGCAGACGACGCCGAACGGTACGTGCTGACATAGGTTGTTGCGCAACACACCCTAATTCCTGCGCTAACGTTCGTGGTGTGGCGGTGCGAGCCGTCAATGCCCGCCGCACAATATGCCGGTCCTCTCGTTTCGTGGTATGCCGCGGCTGCGGCAATCGCTCACGCCGGTCCGTCCGTCCCTCCTGCACCCACTGAATCCATACTCGCCTCACTGTGGCTGCATGTCGTCCCACACGGGCCCCGATGTCTCGGTACGATAAACCGCTGTCGCGATAAGCCACTATTCGTCCTCTGTCGAGCTCCGAAACGTGCTAGAATGACTGCCGTATTATGCGACGAGGCATCAGAAAGCTTCCCACGCACAGTTCCGGCAGCACAACACACTTCCACTACTTACACCCCGCTTTCTGTGCACCCTTCTTATAGTGCTTCTCGGTGTCGTGCCATACCGACATGATTTGCATATGCCCTGCGATGCTAATCGCTTGCATGTCCTCTAGCGAGCGACGCATCCTGCGAATTTCAGGCCAACCGGATGCTTCCTTCTTGGTGTTGCATTTTGGGTGGCCAGCAGTGTATATGAAACTGCCTTGGGCAAAAAAAAAGTTCTATTTCTTTCCGCTTTTTTAGGACAAGTCCGCAAAAAATACAATCCCCCATAGCCCATCCTCAGATCTTTCGAAAGCCTTACAGAAGGTTTTACTATTTTTGTTTTTTTTTTGTCCACATTTGCAATTGGGGGACATTTTCATACATTAAGAATTAGCTCGAATCGTGATATTTGGATCACATTATTCTGCCCACTATTTTGACATAATTTCAACATGCTGAACCCAACCCTGGTGGACGAGGGGTGATTAATTAAAGCAGAACTGAACTAGTATTCCTTTTTCAATCTTGAATTTTTACGTTTTCTTGCTACCACTGATTCGTCCATGAATCATGGTATGCACACTTCAATATGGTGGGGATATTTCAATGGTTTCCTCATCATATTCTGGGAATGTTTTCTCCTGAGTATTTTTATTTATCCACCTATAGCGAAATCCCAGATGTCCCCCTAATACTGGGGGCCCCAAAATACTGCCTTGCCCCAACCCCCCTGTCTTCATAAATGTGCTCTGGTGGAGACAAATGTATTGGGGAGATCGGAAAATAATGTCGTTTTTTGAAAAGAAGAGAAACACTGTTTGTAACAGAAGAAATTTATGTCTTAATGAATTATACACTATCTACCAACAAGTAATTGGACACCCCTGCAATCGACGATATATGCGGTCCTGATACACGTCAAGGCCGCCGCCGTTAAATATCGTGTGGGAAACAGCAACGCAACAAGTCGCATGCAAGATGCCACGCAGTTCGGAGCTCTCTGATTTCGAGAAAGGTGTAATCGTCGGGTATCACAGAAATGGCCGATCCATACGTGACATATCCAGCGAGTTGAAGTACCCAAAATCGACAGTGGCCTACGTGATTGGCAAGTGGAAGATGAGAGGTGACTGTCGGAATGTGCCCCGACCCGGCAGACCCACAAAACTGGGAGTTAGAGACCGACGGGTGCTGGCCAGAGAAATTCGGAAGAACCGCACCAAATCGATGGGCCACATCCGCGAGGAGTTTCAACAGGCATCCGGGAGTGTTCTTTCGATGAATACCATCCGTAAGGAAGCCCATCTGCTCGGTTATCATGGATGTGCTGCCGCCCACAAGCCTTTGATCACCAAGTCCAATAGCGCTGCTCGGCTAACGTGGTGCAAAGAACGTCGACAGTGGACCGTTGAACAGTGGAAACAGGTTCTCTGAAGCGACGAATCAAGGTTCACCCTCTACCGTTCGGATGGAAGGGTCTGGGTTTGGCGTCTGCCTGGAGAACGCCTTCTGCCGGAATATATTGTGCCAACTGTGAAGTTCGGCGGCGGTGGAATTATGCTATAAGGCTGTTTCTCCTGGTGTGGCACGGGACCCTTGGTCGCACTTCCTGGTACACTCAACGCCGAGACCTACTGCACCATTTTGGATGACCATGCGCTTCCTACGTCGTGGCAGTTTTACGGGGTGGACCCATGTTACTTTCAGGATGACAATTCTACCTGTCATGTTGCGAGGTCCACCATGGCTTGGTATGGTGACAATGGGGTTCATCGAATGGACTGTCCCCGGACCTCAACCCTAACGGGCACCTCTGGGACGAGTTGGAGCGTCGACTTAAGAGGCGCCCCCACCGTCCGAAATCGGTGAAGCAACAGGCCTGTCTTCTCCAAGCCTAGTGGAAGAAAATACCGCTTGCCGTCGTACAACGCCTTGTTGAGAGTATGCCCCGGAGGGTCGCAGCTGTAATCGCTGCTCGTGGAGGCTGCACCAACTATTGAAGGTGAATAAACTTCGTTTTCCTTTGCTATCACAGGTGTCCAATTATTTGTTGGTAAATAGTGTATAATCGCCATCATTTATCGATCACACTTGCCCATCGTGAAATCAAACTTTCAATGCCGTCTTTATAAAAAAGACGTAGGCTGTGATGCAAAGAAGTCCGAGAGCTCCGTTTTGACATCATCAATATTGTGGAATCGTTTTGACATCATCAATGTTGTGGAATCTTTCCTCATTAAGAAAGTGCTGCATAGATCTGAACAAATGGTACACTGTCAAGGGAATAAGGGGGATGCGGCAGAACTTCCCAGCCAAATTCTTTGATCGTCTGCTTGGTCCATCTCCATCTCGCCGTGTGAGGTCTCGCGTTGTCATGCTGGAGCAAGACAGCTCTTCTGTTGACGAGTGCTGGATGTTTTACAGTAAGAACTTGCTTCAAACGATCCAGTTGTTGAAAATAGAGGTCTGCCGTTACGGTGTGTCCGGGTACCAAGAGCTCAAAGTGAGCCATGCCAGGGATAGTCCACCAAACACAGAACAAAACCTTTTTGGGGTGTACGCCTGGTTTTGGAGTAGGAACCGGTGTATGACCACGAAAAAGCTACCGGGTTTTGCATTTGTTGTTCACGTAAAGAACCCACTTTTCATCTCCAGTGACAATTCGATGAAGAAATGGATCCTTTTTTTGTCGGCTGAGCAAATAGTTGCAGATGGTGGAACTCTGGGATTTTTTGTCAGGTGAAAGTTAGTGTGGGACCCAAAGTCCTTGTCTATAAACCTTCCCTATTTGTGCTCTTGAAGAGTATACCATGATGCATTGAGATGGTGGGATAATTCATCAATGGTTTGACGAGGATCTGCCTCAACGGCTGCGTGCAGTAGGTCATTTTCCAGCTCCGTGGGCCTTCCTGCACGAGAGGCATCATAGAGATCAAAATTACGCGACCAAAATTGGGCGAACCACTTGCGGACATTTACCTCATTCGGATAAACAGTGTAAATGTTATTGGTGGCCATGGTTGCATTGTTCCCCTTGTGAAATTCATACAGCATGCAATGACGAACTTGGCTCTCCTCGTGTTTTATGCCACTCATTTTGTTCTGCAAATCTGGAAGGCAACGGAACTTACGCTGTTAAACATTTTGTGTAGGCTGCACCAAAAAGTGGTGCTACACCAGCGGCACCACTTTCTAAGAAAAAGATACACCATGGTGTGGTGCAAACGAAACCCAAGAACAAAGTGCAACTTAGTACCTCGTTATTACACAAGGTTGCACCACATTATGGTGCACGGTTTCACTATGTTGTTGGGCTTTGTTTGCACCACACCATGGTGTATCTGTTCTCAGAAAGCGGTGCAGCTGGTGTAGCACCACTTTTTGGTGCAACCTACCACAAAAGTTTTAACAGTGTACGTAAGGTAAAGGCGAATAGTTCATTCACTTGCCCATACACTTACTTTACGTTGAACGTACGTAAACTCCTCACAACTGCTCCCCAAACTTATCCTCCCCTTCCTCCAAAAAAACGACATTACTTTCCGGTCCCCCCAATATTTACTCTTTCAAGAATGTGGGCCAGTGGGGGGCTGATTTTTTTGCTGTGTCTATGGCCCAATTCTGTGTAAATCGGGCCCTGTTTGCAACCATAAAAATACATAGAATAGGTTCATGAATGGAATATGGCATTACACCAAACAATACAAATTTTGAAGATGACAAACCGTTTTTTGGTGTAAATATGACAAGGATGGTAAATCAGATAATATCCAAAAACTTTAAAATTTCGTCGTTCTGGAGAGAGAACTGAACCTGCGTCTCCCAGATAGCGCCCGGGTATGCTATCTGGAAGACGCGGATTTTCGTTCCAGGACAACGACATTTTCAAGTTTTTGGATATTTTCTGATTTAACCATTCTTGTCATATTTACACCAAAAAACGGTTTGTCATCTTCAAAATGCAATAGGTTTTCCGTTCCATAGATCAATTTTTCGTCTCCGTGATATGGCCATACAGTTTTCAATCCTTTTTCCTTTGTTATATAGTTCAGGGTGATTCAAAAGTCCCCGAACTCTGATTTCAAATATTTCTACCACGTATATAGTGTTGTATGTATAATGATGTTATTCCGCAGGTCCGGTACCGTCTTAGGGTTCTTGTGCTAAACTGTGTCTTTCAGATAGCCTCACAAATAAAAGTCTGGTGAGCGATGCGGCCAAATTTTTTTATCGAGGTTAATCGATCGTGGAAGAACTCACGGAGCATCTCCATTGTGTCGTTCGATGTGTGGCAGGTTGCACCATCTTGTTGAAACCAACAGTAACGTTCGTGTTTATCCAGCAGCGCTGCAAATTGATGGATGATGTCTCAATACACAGCGGAATTTACAGTTGCGTCGAAAAAAAAAATGGCCCAACAATTCGCCGTCTAGACATGGCGCACCACACTCCAACTTTCTCACAGTGAAGTCCAACCTCATGCAATGCGTGTCGATTCTGCGCAGCCCATATGCGAGTGTTTTTGCTATCGACATATCCATTCAAATGAAACCATGCCTCGTCACTGAAAAAAGTGTTGTTAAGCTGTGTTAGTCACATTGTTGCGCGTGTAACTCTTAAACCATTGACAAGGCGCTTTTCTGAGTCCAAAAGAC